>WMED01004800.1:0-20245 GCA_019650415.1 Pipa parva
TAAATAGCTTGATTATTGTATTATAAGGATGATAAAAAGCTTAAATTAAGTTCTCTCTTATCTGTGGCATGTATGAGGGAGTTGGAGTCATGGGAAATTGAGGAGTCGGAGTCAGGCTTTGGCTTACCGACTCCACAGCCCTGTATGTAATGAGACCCTTGCTGCCTATTGATGACTATGAGATTACTTTTTATAAGTACTACATAGGAATATTTGCAGTGATGATCCAAATGGTAATTTTCTTTTTTTTTGGTTTTACAGGTCCTTTAAGGTAGATAAGTATAGAGAGGCTTGTAAATCAATAATTCTAAACAACCATGAACCAAAAATGGCTCACAAACCACCAGAGGTACCTTGCTTATCAAAATGGCAGTGGTTCTTAACTACCACTCTCTAGAGCACCCAGGGCATTTAAATTCCTAAAGCTCCAGTTCCTAGCATATAACACATAATTATTCACAAGATCTCAAAGTCCGAAATAATAGTCTTTTCCACGTTCATATCATTGTGGACATAGTCATCATCATTATACAAAAACTTTACTATATTTTAAATTAAACCTCAGTGGTCTGAAGAACAGGGAAAGATTCTGTTGATTTGTTGTTTACCAACTGTAAAATTGTTAAAGGGATTTTTAACACTAAAGTAAATCATATTATTATTGGTCATTTGCAGCCTGAAGTGTGACATAAAATAAGAATCTTCTCTTATTCTTGTATAGACCCTGGTGTGTACTTTTAGTGAATAAATGCCTCGTTTATGGTGACTAACAGTGCTGCTTTATCTTTTAAAAGAAAAGAACCTTGCATGTTAGCCTGTGTGATCCTGGCACCTAGATTAAATGGCAGGCGGATGTAGTTTACTGGCTGTTGGCATATGTATCACGAGGTAATGAGAGATTTGCAGTTGGTAAGGTAACGGATCAAATAATAAAAAATGTAGTTTTGTTCTTTTGGGTGTGCCTGTTAAAAATATGAGAATAACAATCTTTATCTTATAAAAGCTCAAACTGACTGATCATGCAAACTTTGTATTACTAGAGTGGATTTTAACTTGTGCATACTGGGTGCTCATCTTTGCGGTTGTGGGCTGATGCATCAACAGGATATCCCTGTTCTCAGCTTTCAGCTAAGCAATGCTTAGAAATCTTCCCAATCCAGACCTCATCCAATAAGCAGTGTTCATTATCTCCACTCAGGGTCCACACATACACCAGCGCAGGACCAATGTCAAACAGGCTTTGCCATCATATGGTATTATAAAGACTCCATATGGATCCTATTAACTTACATCATTAGCTAGCTGACTGCCTATTAAAGTTAAGTGATATATGACTCCAGTGACATTTTTGTTTGGGCTACCTATACAATTCATACAGTTTAAAATTCCTTATATCTAATATACCAGGGGATTCAATATTGAATCTTGTATGTGCAGAAAGGGAGGAATTCACCAAAGTTCGAAGTGAGGTGCGGATCCTTCACCTCACTTCGCACTGACTGTTATGTGCTCGCTGATGTCCTGCACGCGAACATCAGCGAACGCTTTAAAGGGATTCCAGTCTCGGCAAGGCGAGTGGTCTCGCAGAGACTGGAATCCCTTTAAAGTGTTCGCTGATGTCCCCGTACAGGACATCAGCGAGCGCATAACAGTCAGTGTGAAGTGAAGGATCCGCACCTCACTTCGCACTTTGGTGAATTCCCCCCATTTATCTTCACAGAACCCAATATAAAGTATATAGGTTTACGATGTAGACAAGCATAATTCTTTTCTTTGGCCATCATCCATTTGTGAGTTATAATAAATAATAAACTAGCTTTTCCAACATTCACAATTTTATATTGTATATCTTTTACTTTAAGTTCTATAAAATTGCCCATGTATATTTGTGGAAGATACTATCAGTGATTTTTTTACAATGAAACTATAAAGTCAGTTATTGGTGGGTGTGTCTGTGAGGGGGTCTTAAAAAATGCTCTAGTAAAGGAAAATTGCTAAAGATGTCCTTATATAGATGTGGGGAACAGTCCTAGTGCTTCTGGATACTGGCACATCCAGCAAAGTGAAGTGATGGTGTTTAAATACTGGGGATCACTGTCTCACAGAACACTGGGCCAATATTTGCTATGACCATGAATTTGACACTTTTAATGGAGATTTCAAGTGTCAGAATAGATTAACTCATAACTAGCAGCTTCTTTTAGCCATGCTTTCTACATTATTAGATATCTCTACTCACTGCCATTATTAAATTAACAATTTATCACTTTTATATCAAATAAAAATTTCAGTCAGAAATAATGGCGCTCGTCAGAACTAATATCACAAGATGATCATAGTAATGACATTTTTTAATATTGCTTTATAGAAGATCTGTACTTTTTCTTCTTTTAAGTCTGGATAGATTTCTGCCCAAGCAAAATAGTAGTAAATGTATAATAATAATAATAATAATAATAATAATAATAATAAGTGTTTGGCTGGTATCCATTCACCAGAATTATGTGAATTAGTTGAAACTTTTGTTAGAGTGAGTAGTAATGGAACAGCAGTAGTTCACTCAAGGATTCTATAATAGAAAGACGCAAAGACAAACTGAGTTTTTTTTTTGCTTAGGATAATGTGTTATATCTGCATCCAATATCATTGTCATGCAGTTCTGGCAGTGTTAAGTACGATAAATTTTAGCTGGAAGTAGTCTGAATGCCCTTTTACATGTCAACTCCTACCATGGGATATTTGCTTTTTGCTGAGCTAAAAGAACAGATTCAGTTTTATTTTCTTTCCACATCAATCCATTAGTGTAGCATCACAGTGATCACCAGTGTACACACACTGTGAATGAACAAAGGCCTAGATGCCAAACTACTTAATATATTCTTGATCTAGAATCAGAATTACAGTACTGTCGTCTCTGGCTGACACATCATGTTAAACAGTAGAAGGCACTGAAGAATTTTTCTTCTTGTACATCACTATGCCCTACTGGTGTGTTACAGCTTTGATCTCCAGTAAACTACTTTTTGCTAAGTGTTGACTGTAAATCATTGGTTGGATACGTATACAGATTGGACCACCCACATCTAATTGCTCTGAATCTGTGAGCACATAAATAAAGGAGGAAAGACCTTTTATCTCCTTGTCCACTAATGTAACACATGCATGATTGCTCATGGCTATGGTATTAACTTAAATTGATATTGAAGAACAACCCTTGTGAGCCTTTCATTGAACCAACATAATCATAATGACTAATGGTTCATTGTATAGTCATTGAACCCTAAATTTGCACTAATAAGAGAGAGAAAGGGTTTGCTATTTGGTATTAAGGGCAGCATGTGCACATAAGGCACTGGTTTTCAAGACTGTACCTGTTGCTTCCAATTTCTTCTGTGGGTTGATGTGTAGCATTTTCTGAATCATAAAATAAGTAATTCACTGTGGCATGTGTTATAAGCAGTAGCATAATGCAGAGAGCTTTTATTCTGTAGAGACTTCAAAGAAGCAATGTGATCTAAAGTGAAAGATGTTCCCAAATATGGAAGACTCAATTTTAACTTCAGGGCACGGGTCTGTAACATACCACTAATACAGGGGCAATAAATATGTCCCTGTGTCCTCCGTTACATTTTAGGGAAGGAAAGTTCATTGGGCTTACCCTAGTACTGACCTTATAAATATTTTTACATATTAATCATGTCCCTTTGAAGGACTGGTAACCGGGCCCCATGTCTTCAGTCATTTGTATAGCTTTTCTAGTTCCTCTACTTCTATGTCTTTTTGATAGATGGGCGTCCAAAACTGTAACCTGATTTCCAAGTGCAGTCTAACCAAGGATTATTTTAGGCAGTATAACACTTTCCACTTTCCTCCCTATAAACTATTCCTTTTTTCTTTTTTTTTTTATACACATTAAATTTTATGAAACTTTGTTGCAGCTTTTTATCACAGAATGCTGTTATGAACCTTGCCGTACACTATTATTCCTCAAACCATTTCCATTTCAGTTTTGCCTACGTTTATCGTATTCAAAGTATATGCAGTTTGCTTGTTTCAATGCCCAATATGCATAACCTTACAGGTATCAATACTGAATCATATCTGCCACTTCTCTGCCCAATTTCTCATTGTATCCAAATCTTTTAGTAGTGGGAAAACTGTCCTCATCGATAACCTTACTTAATTTAATAACATCAACACTCCCCAGATCATTTGCAATGTAATTTATACAAATATTACAGAGACCCGGACCTGGAACTGACCTTTGTGATACTCCACTTCATTATCTCTTTTAACAATTCCTAGTCCTAAGATGTCTCTTGAAATAAAAATCAGCCCCCAGACCCATCATCAGTGAACTATATACCCTACATTTGGTTGGTCTCTACATTATCTGCTATTCTTTACTTTCTATTTAACTCTACCACTTCCTTTAGTGTAGAAATGCTATTTCTAATATCACAGTGCTACTAATAAAACCACAGTTGCATAGATGGCTGTCCACACCTGCAATTATTTGATAGCAGTGATCAGATTGCTCAACATTATGGTCATGGTTTAGTATTCTGAAACCATTATAAATAATGTTCATAGTACATAAAACTGTTTACAAGATACGTTATTTCCCCACCGGTTTTTACAAATCAGTTACAAACAAAGTGTCTTGCACACACATAGTCAGTATATCATAGGTGTTTGAAAATCAAATGTACAAGTGTTTTTCTAACCACTACTGGTTCCTGAATCATTCATAGGTTTATGGTGTTTTGGAAGAATTTCTATTTAAATTCTCTATTAACAAATTCTCAGTCCTCAAACTAAATTCTGTTTCTGAGTATCGCTATCTGTAATTTAAGCTAACATCCTGAACTTTGCTCTTGTTCATGACCACAAGTATTCACACATGCCTAGAATATTTGCGTGCACTTAACTGCACTCTTCTCTTTATACCTTACCTTTAAGTTCTAGTCTACACTGCTGCAGAAAGATGACTGGGGACCTCTCTCCTGGGTCTTCTTGTGTACAGACCATTACAGATTTGCTAGAGCCAAACTTGGGGGTCTTATTGACTAAAGGATGAATTCATCTTGTTACAATTCGAGTCGCATCGCCAAAATACTCATGAATTCACTTCTCCTTCTTTATAATGCACCATATAAACTTGTCAAACAAGTGGACTGCGATGAACGCTGTCAGATGCATTATTTGGTGTAGTAAGTCCAATAAAAGTAGTATGTGAAGACATAAGAATCTGTCATGAGAATCCCTAACTGTATATAAGTGAATGATACATCTATTTCTTTATCACTTTGTCTCTAGGTGATGTCATTTAGTCACAGTCGCCATTTTCACTTTTGAATGAATACTCACCTTAAACCATACCGTGGCAAAGTCAAATGGGTGAATTTGGAGCAATACACCTGCTTAAAATCTGCTCTTCCTACCTTGTCACCTTCTTTTTAGGTGATCCATTATCTTGAGAAATCCTGTACCCTGAAATCTAGATTTTATGGCAAATATCTAATGCCTTGCCAGGGGTTACTAAATTAATAGCACATACAATTTAATCCTGCATTCCATCAAGACTGTATACAATATATTTTCTACTAGTTTTACTCACATGGCCTGACCCTAGTCTCAACACTTTGGTATAAGGAGGTTCCACTGATTATAAACTTTACTCCCTTCATCAACACCAGTGGTTCTTAACTGGGGTTCTATCGAACCCTAGGAGTTCGGTGAGTTGGTCTCAGGGGTTCGGCAGAGCCTCCTCCACAGAGGTCAAGACACGGAGGTCAAGTGATTTATCACAAAAGAAGGGGTCGGTGAATGTGCATATGAAACTCATGGGTTTGGTACCTCAAACAAGGTTAAGAACCACTGATCTACACCTTAATTTAGGCTGTAAAATGTCACACCTATTGAATGAACTGGATGGATTTGAGTCTTTATTCAGCCTTATAATCCATGTTACTAAGTTACTATGCACAAAGCAGTTTTTGTTGATTGAATCAGTTAATCATTTTTGGAAGAAAAAAATTAAAATGGCGATCCAGTAACTGGTATTGCCAGGTTATTTTGTGAGCTATGTCTTTTTGTTCTAAAATAGAATAAGGTCTTTCAAATACTTATACTGGATTTTTATCTCATTCATAGAATAACCATTTACATGTCTACATGATTCTGAGTTTAATTACATTTTTGACTGTGTATATACTGTATATGTTCATTTGTTTAAATATTGGCCTAACAGAAAAAAAATCACCTTGAAATCAAAATATTAGATTAATAAAAAGTATTTACGTTTATCTACGAAAGCTATTTTACCCACACTGACTAGAAGATCTTCATTGTTGTGATATATAGCTGCAGATGACACATAATTTGTATGCACAGGTTTATCACAGGCTTCAGCAACCTTATGGTTAATAACCCTTTTAATTAAAGGATAAGCCTGTTATTGAACACATAAACTAATCACAAAAGGATTACCACTGAAAATGAACATAGTCTGCGCAATTAGTTCAATAATTAAGATTTAAGTACTGGACAGAGATCAAAGTATTTGCAGTTTCCCATAAAGTTTGTGGAGTTGCAAGGATTTTCAAAATATTAGCTTGTGTTTTATTGCACCTTCATTTACTGTGTACCCAAGATAGCAGCAAACACATTTTCCCAATGGAAGTCAGCATGTATGGTTACAACAGCTGTTTCTACATAAGCCTGGTGTGCCTTACAATATGATTACTCTGTCAACGACTTCCATAAACGGTGGCATCTGCATTTATGGAACAGAGTTATCAATTCATGTTAAGATTCACAATTAATGATCTCAGAAGCAGAATTTTCAGCAGCATAAGGGGGAAAAGCAGTTTCTAAAAAAAAAGAAGCATATTAGAGATGTGTTATATATTAATTCCTGAGTTTTAAATGTAGAAACAGACAAATTCAACCTTTTGTCAATTCCTTTCATGCAAAACATAATTTCCCATGACAAGAGAGGTGCTTATAATACTAAATCATTAACATGCTCCTGCCACCCTTCCTAAACCCCCGGCATTTTAAATTAAAGAAATGTCATCATTGTAGTACAAATGGTGCATTAGATTTTGCAATATAATATCCCTTCTTCAAATACGCGAAGGAGAAGACATAATGAGATGTATTTCTCAAAAGGAAATCCTGTATAAAATATAGAGAAACTGCTCCAACTTTTCCAAGCTTTTTATTTTGTTTCTATTCTGGTGAGAGGGAGGGGATTGGGAGCCTCATTGACTAAAGTCCAAATAGTTGCATAGAGCTGTGAATTATCTATCTATTATCCACTTCTCCACGTTCACTCATTGAGCAAACTCTGCCATGTGGCGAATATGTGACCAATTTGGGCAACTACACGAGTGGCAAACTTATGATGCTCTTTGCATCCCTTTGCATGTGCGTGCACAGGTACTTCTATTATTGACTAAAATGCAGAGTGATGCGAATGTTCGAATGTGACTAGGTGAACTGCTCCGATTTCACCTGGTTGACTTCGCCACTTCAGACTGGCGAATTGAGGGGTTGATGGCAGGGCTCCAGTGTTGCATAAGGCGACTATTCATTCAAAAGTGACAATGGCAACTGCGACTAACTGACATGACCTAGGGACAAGGTGACATAGAAATAGAATATTCACAGAATACAGTTAGTGGAACAGTGCAAGACTGACGTCACTGCCCTTCACTTGCCGAATTCACCTCACTCATGACTTCTTATCCTACTTCTATGTGGCTGACTACGCTACATTACACGCGACAGTGTTTGCTGCTGTCCACCTGTTCGATAAGAATAATTTACACTTAGTCAATAGTGAGAAGTGAATTCATAACTATTTTTGTTGATGCAAATCGAATTGTAGCTAAGACAATACGACAGGTGAATTCACACTTTAATCAATGAGGCCCTTAATGTATAAAGTTAGTTTTCAAGAAATGTATTACTAAGGTAAGTATGTCCATGAACCAAAACAATAATGCTAAGTCATTTAAAACTGCAGTATTAACAGTAATGTACTGAGATAAAATGATAGATTATCATTTTTTTGTAACTTAGTACATATGCTCTCTTGTACTAAACTATGAGAGTTTCCTTTAAGGAAAACTAAAGCTTTTTTTTCTAGGGGGTGATTCTTAAGGGGGATGGGGGAGATGCTTTGTACTTACTGATCAGAGTTTTACTCTTCAGTGCTGCCTCCTGATGTCATTATGAAACCAATCTCTTCTGCTGTGCGATCCTCACTTCCTGCTTCCTGTTCAAACTCACTGAGGTGAACATACTCAGAAGCAGATTTTCAGTTTAAAACTGCTTCTGAGCATGCTCACCTCAGTGAGTTTGAACAGGAAGCAGGAAGTGAAGAGGATGACAGAGATTTCCAGAGGAGAAGAGCTTGATAGTGACAGCAGGAGCAGCAGTGAAGAGTAGAACCCTGATGGGTATGTATCTTCCCCCCTTAAGAATTACCCCTTTATGAAACAAGATTTAGTTCTCCTTTAACCTTCATCTATGAAAATTTCACCTCTATTTCCCATTTACTGTAACTGAATAATAACAAATGATTTGAGTAGTGCATCCATTACACATTTTTTCACTAATACCATTGTGTAACCAAAGTACTTGGCTCTGGGCAAGAGTTGGCCAGGGAAGCTATAAATAATGTAGAATATGTGTACTGTGGGTCTACAGATACCTTATACCTTATACAGTTGCACACTCCACGACTCCCAGGACATGCATCCCTTTAGCCATCGGACTCCTTTTTCAACAAAGATGATTGTTTTGACCTCACACATTAAATAAACATCTGCTAATTTGGTCAAATAAATTCAAAGCTGTACAGTTGACAAAAGTTAAGATATTTCACTTTTCAGCTTTGCTCAATGACCAAGAATACCCACTGACAAAGCAGATACCTAAGAGCATGCCATTATATGGAGCACAATATGGGAGGCTGTTGGCTCTGTTTGGAGCACTATATGGGTGAGCTGTTGCACTGTATGGGGTACTATATTGATGGAAACTGCTGTACTGTATGGGGCACTATATGGGAGAGCTTAGGAAATGTTTGGGGCGCTATGGTGGGGGAACTGCTGCACTGCATGGGGCACTATGAGGGGGGGACTGCTGCAATATATGGGGCACAATGTGTGGGAGGCTGCTAGTGGGGGGCTCATATTGTTTTTTTGCCTAGGGTGCTATTAAGCCTTGTCCCGGCACTGGTGCCAGGATTTGGGAGGGGCAACTGATGTGGACGCTGCAATGCTGGCTGCTTAGGCAACAGTCACAACGGTTGCAATTTCTACCACTGAGACAACTGTTACACACCTGGGGATAAAGCTGACCAGGATTTACATTGGTATAGTAAGTCTTATGCACAGGGTGCAATGTTACAAGCCTAAAAAAGTTGGGATGTTTTCTCCTTTAAAGGAGAACTATAGTGAGAATTTATACTTACCTAATCGATTTAGCAGCAGTACACTAAGTGGGTTATTGACCAAAGTGAAAATACGACTGTTGAATTCTCAAACAGTAGATACCCATAGTAAATCCACGACTGCGACAAAATTCCCGTAGCAAAGTCATGTCTGCAACAGGAGCAACCGTCTTTAGCTGGCGATTTTGGACTACAGTCAATAACCCCTAAGTGTACTGCGGCTAGATCAGTATTCTTCTCACAATCCTCAGCCCAGGGTACGTCACCACTCTTCCTGGTTATGTATGTGATGTGGATCGTCACATAGACCCTCCTGAATTATGCCGAAATTAAAAGACTGAGCATGCACAGATCGGTCTCCAATCATTTCAGTTATGCTGGATTTTTTTCATTTTACAAAAATTTTCACATAACCCTGTTAAGAAAAAAGGTTTTCCCTTATAAAAAACTGTTTCCATAGAAATTTCAAATACTTTTGTGACAAACCAGTTAAACCACTGACTTGACAGCGCTCTTGGACCTCATTTACTCCTTCCTTTTTTTTTTTTCCATTTTTGTTTTTTTTTTAAACAGTGTTCATAAAAATCTCTGCTAAATGCAACATGATGTCATTTGTAGCTTTCCAGTCTGTTATCAGTTGAGCAGTCTTGATAAATGGATATTTTAGGCAAATAAGTTACAACAACAAAAAATGTGACACTCTATATGAACAACTATCTCAAGCCATTGTTAAAAACTCTCATACACTTTCAATTAAATGAAGATTCATGACATAGTCACATATTTCCTTGTCAAATAAATGATGTCTCACATCAAGGATTACACCAATTTCGATGTGTGGAAACAAAAGAATTTAGAAATTCATCAGGTCTGAACAATGTCAGAGACGGTCTGAGGTAGTCAATAAAACAGACTTGTCAGCGAAGATGTAGCTAGGAAACGAAACCACTTGCACATCAGAAGATATGATTGAAGGTTTGTGTTTCCTACAGTCGGCAACTGTGAAATGAGTTGCAATAAGCTCAGACTAGACTTGATACAATTTCAGTGTTAAGTCTAAATGCTTAAAATAAAGTGAGATTGTCAGTGCTTTACTGAAAAAGAGAAACTATAGCTCAAAATGCAGACCATTTGTCCACGAAGCATAGACAACATTTAGAGAAATCAGTCATTCTTACACAGACTGCAGTGTTTTTCTCATATTTCTGACTTTTGCTGCCAGCAAGCTGCTTGGTTGAGTCCATGATGGCAACTGTATACATAATTGTGGCTGCCACTTACAGGACACACACCAGAAAAACCCAGGAAAAATATTGTATGCTTACAAAAGGGTATTATGGGTAAGATTGCTAGAAACATTTGTATTGCTCTTACAAAATGTGCAAGCAAATGGATCGCAAAGCACTTCTAGGAACCTGTACCAAATGCTTCCTGTGAGGTTCGCTCAGATGGTGGCATATAGTTTTAGAATTATCAGGCAGAAAAGCAGTTTTTTGTAGTAGTAGTTTACTGCACACATGCAGCCTGTTTCTAGGCAGGGTAGATGGTTTAAATGATGCTGACTATTTTCATTATTGATATAATGGATAACTTTTTCAAACCCCTTTATGTCTCCTTTAAGGAACTGCCTTTCTGGAGTTAACATAGTCTCAGTTAGTAAGTGCAGACTTCTCTCACAGTTACATTTGTTCTACACTCTGCTCAGCTCACACACTCCCTACTGACTCCATAGCCTGTTTTTCTTTACCCTTTTGGAAAAGTGGATCCTCTGTATCCCTTAGTCAGAGATGATTCTGTAGTACAGCTTCTCACAAGCTTTTCTCTTTGGAAATTTTTCCCCCTAACTTCCCCAGTAGATTCTTTTAGTGGTACATCCATTTTACCAGGAGTATTTCAGGGGTATTCTTCCAGAAGTATTACACCATCAGTTTACCAGCATTTTTTTTTCCAGCAGCCTTCCCTCCGAGGCAAGCACCACCCACTGACCCCCCGACAAGACAATTCAATACATAAGCATCTCCTCATCTGAAGAGCAATAAATTCCAAAATCAGATTACTCCTAGTAGAATTACCTTTCATATGTAAAAAATTCAAATGCAGAATCGGATACCTTTTAAAGGGAATGCATTCTATCATACTTTGATATCCCTTTAAATTCTTACATTATTTCAAGGCTCCACCAGGAAAGCAATGACTACTTAAATTTGCATATCATTTAAAAAGCAGTGTAAGGTTTGGTGATTTGTATTGCTGCCTTGCATTGCTAGGTCCTGGGCTCCACCCAAGGAATCATTTAAATGTATAATCTCCCTGTGAATAATCAAATGAGCCCTAGCCTGAGAGTGGTGCTGGCATTGTTTACACAGTGAACCATCTGCAGCTGTCTTTTCCACCAGTAAAAATAAAGTAAATGAGCAGAAATCCATGTGTGGCTAAACACAGAATTTTGTTTGAAAGAATATTCACACATTATATGCAGATATAGGAGTATATATAGGTTTATATATCAAAGGCTGACAAAGGGTGGTTATGCCTTCCGAAACATAGCAGCACCTGTACCTTGCACCTATGGTTGAATAATCAAGGTTATACACCTATATCTGCATATTGTGTATGATTCTTTCAAACAAGATATCTATCAACATGGTGATGTTTGGCCTAGCTTCAAAGAATATTGCACCACCTTTAAAGAAGTAAATTGTAGTGCACTTCTACACACATTCTTAAGCAAAGAATTTGATATCTGCCTTTAGAAATAGCTGCTAACCAGAAACAAGCTTAGTATATGTGCTGCACAACAAAAATAAATGCAAAGCCAGATATCTTCAGTTCTGTTCAGCAATGGGGATATACAGGTATATTTGTGCATGTCATTACTAGCTCTTTTATATAAGGTTACTTGGATCTTAGGCTTACTTGATTTTCCCTTTGTATGGTCATTTAAATGTTAGCCAAAAGCATCAAAAGATAATGAGGAGTATCTGACCTCATGTAGAGCGTTAGATGTACAAATTGTTCATAAATGACTGTTACAGTATAAACCTGCCAGGGGGTCCTCAGTGGAAGCCATGCTAAGACAATCCTAAAAGCAAATGATCAATTAACATTAATGTTAGCTCATTTAAATCACAGCACAATACTTATATTTTGCTGTGCCAATAATGTGAAGCCAAGTGATGCTTTGGATATCATTACAGATGAAGATGCAGGAAAATTAGGAACTTACTTGTCAGATTGAATCTTTCAGATTAGATTGCCATAACAGGACTTCATTTGAGGACCAATGTGTTGACAGCTTAGCCTTTAGAAACATCGATATTTCTTTACTATTTTAATATATATTTTATTAATATTGTTATTTATGTATTATGTTTTATTATATTGAATAGAGTGATTTTTGACAGTATACAGTGATAAGAAGCCATACTCATTAGCATTTTACAGTCTTTAGAAGCCTGAGAGATTGTAAAAAAGTATTAATTATATAAAGTACACAGTATTTAGCAACACAGCAGATTTAGCATTGGCAGCACAGTGTGGAAAGGGTGTGGTGGGGGTGGCACAATGTGCGAAGGGGTTATGAGGGCAGCACAGTATGGGGAGGGGTTTGTGGGGGAAGCACGAAGTAGGGGGGGTGTGGGGACAGCACAGTGTAGGGGGGGTTGTGGGGGCAGTACAGAGTGAGGTGGACAGGGAAAAGCTTTACCTTTAAGAATTTTTTATTTGGGGGCACACCCTAATGAAATGGCCTGCTCATGCCTATGGGGACTATACAGGGTCGATTTTTTTAATAAAAATATCCTATTTAGAGTCTGTACTCTTATTATTGAGAACAGAGACCGATAGTAAGGGCTTCTCTAAGATGACTAAATTTAGCCTTTCTGAAGTTAAATGTTTTAGTGGCCCTATGACAATAAATCCCATTAAAGCTCAACTAACTGCAGTTTTGGGGAAATCTTCAACCTACACATTCCTACGAAGAATATTAAATTAAATATTTCTATTTAAAAAATATTTTCATAAGCTATCAGCATTGATGATACAATTTCATCTCCACAAATCTCTTCATATTAAGAGGTTTACTTGGTGCCTATTAAATCCACTTGCACTATTCCTAATTCTATGTAAAAAAAAGGTAGATTTTATTTCAGTTTCCAAACCCTTTCTAATTAATCTGTTACTGGTAGATTATACGGGTATATATAATACGGGTATATATATAATGATGTGATAACTGTTCAGTGTCTTTCACATACCTATACATACATCTGCATGGGATATCTTTCTAGATTTGGGTTTGTCTGGTAAAGCTTTTACGGCTGAGAGTTATATACTAGTCTGGCCAAGAGAATGAAAATTTGATTGCCTTAAAATATTGTGACTTTCTAATAAAATTCATAATTGAATCAAACAAAAAACAGAGAAACACTCTGATTAATATGTTGATTAATACGCGAAGACGGAAAAGCATCTATTTACAGTAATACCCATCAACCCTTTTAACATATTGCTGGCATAAACATTTTACTTGAAATTTTTATGGAGTCAATGACATGCTAGGTTTGCTATTTTCTCTCTCAGAAACCCACGCCTGTTTCACTCTTGCTGATTATTGGCAGTCATATAAAGTGAACTAAAATAGTTTTATCTGTATCAGCTGTGTAATATACCTCTCTGTAATACACTTCTTTTCCAGTCAAATCATATTTTTTGAAGGCAAACTACAATAAAATGGATTAAAACATTTCAAAAGGCAAGCAACAATATCTGGCTGTAAATGAATGCTTTGCGAGGTAAATATTTCATGTAAAGATGGTTCAAGTGTGATGTACTCACTAATAACTGAAGAAAGGTTAGAACATTTTAGCCTATTTAATATACTTTTGCTCAGATGACACATATCAATTCCTTCTGCTTAAAAAGAGGTTGTATTTAAATGAGAGTCAATGAGGGCAATAAGGATACAGTATATTGCCTAAATAGGTTATCCTGGTTTATACATCGTTACAAACCTGTAGTGTGTAGAAATAAATATGGAAAGAGATAGTTATAGTGACATTGTCTTCTTTAAACAGATCCATGTGAATGTCATTAACATTGCTTGGGTCAGGCAGCAGTGAATACCAGTGGGTTCATCGATGTGTCTCAAAGCCCTCTACCAGCATTTGTATCGATTCCCAGTTGTCCTTGTGCTGGGTAGCAGCTTTCTTTATAAGCAGGTGTGGGTGATCTTGGGCACTTTATACCACACACTATAACATTGCCTTCTTAGCGATTCAAACCCACAATCTATTTACGTCCACTGCTGGCCATGTTGCATGCCCAAACTGGTCTACTAATACCTGAGAACCACCTAAACATTTGTTCATATGTTATACTGTGTATCAACCCAAGACTGTTATTCGATTATCCTGACTTCTGAAATCCTGGTCCTTGACCTGTCTGACTACCATTTCTGATTTCTCCCTTGGTTCCCCTTGTTGGATCATGCTCAAAGTGAGAGGTGTTGCTCTAGTGTCCTCTCAGCAGTCCGTGTCCCCAAAAGTTCCTCAGTGAACACTGGGCTGTTTGGGTTTCCATTCCACTTTAGTGTTTCTTGTTCCACCTTGGATCCCGTTACTACTTATGTCTTCAAAATGGCTACTGGCAAACTTAAATCAAATAGGAGTGTGAAGCATGTCAAATGCAATAGGTTGGGTCAAATTGATGGACATTTTTTAATGTTAATTGCTATGTTACTGTATATTTTTATCAGCTGGGGTTGTTTTTTGTTTACATCAATGCCTCTTTATGTAATTAAACTAATGGGCATATCTTGGAAAATGTTTACCAGTAACCAGAACTAGTAACACCAGAGAAAGAAAACTGCTATTTGGATTGACAGACTAATAAAAATGTTATTTTTGAAGTTGAATTATTTTATTTTATTATTTTGTGTTTTTCTTCTTATAACACTGTTGTTAATCAGAGAGTGATGGAGGAAACAGCACTGTACAGTGTAGTGGGAGTCCATCCACCTAAGTTCCACAAGTCTAAACTGTTCTTTAGAAAATGGCCACAGCTCTTTAAACTTTTGCTGGCTACTGCATGATGATATCATGGCACTCACACTTTCATGAGGGCTTTGATATTGCAGATGGCACAGCCATCTACTACCAAGAAGTGGAGCATAAGGGCTGGAAAAGGGATGCTGATAACAAAAGAGGAAACGGTGGTAACCAGGACAGGTAGGGATACAGATTTGTGCTTTACTAGTCCCCTACATTCTCATTGCTGTTTGCAGACATCTCATATAAACAGGACTTTCTAGGGTACTTCCTGAATGTGTATTATATCATTTTCAGAACATGGTATGCAACAAAGAGGAAATTAAATAATGAAATGCAGTTAGAAATAACTACCATGCAATGTATTACTTGTCCTTTAACATTATTTTTAAAAAACTATAACTAACATCTCAAGTTGATTAAACCATTATTAAACCTACATCGGGTGGAATGTTTGTCATTAGATACCTCTCTTTGCCAGAAAGCTCAAATTTGCCTGTGTTTACAACACAGCATGAAGAGCAAACAAATGTTATCCAAAGAGTGAAATAAAGGTTTAATAAGCTAGCACTATTTATGTTAAGTTAAAAAAGAGTAATACTGTTTTTAAGGAAATGGTTAAAAAATAATGCCTTACTTTTTATAGGGTATAAAACTCAGCAGCATATGGAATACTTGAATCAGCAGGATCCCAGCTCACTTATAACAAGATTTATATTTGGGCATTCCTTCTATGTGCCCCCTGTCGCTAAACAATTTAATTTTATGAAGGGATCTAAATAAACAACTGTGTTTGTCACATTTAAATGTATATATAGTTTTCTCAAATGGTGATTGCTCAGTCGACTTAATTTATTCTTTCTTGATTACTCACAGCAAGAACCAAAAAACATGTCCATTCATATGAGTACTATAAAAATATTAAATAAACAAGGTCCTTTAAATAGTGCTTCTGGCTATACTTTACTAGGTTCATAAATAATATAGTCAAGCAAATTTTATATATATATATATACTGTATATATATATATATATATATATATATATCCCTGAGAAGTGTGTAAGCGCAGTTCTACTATTACACAAGCATGCAGATGCAGTAACAGAGTGTGTGTTTGTGAAGACACTGTGACAAGCTGTTCTTGCTATCTCTTGAATATGCACAGGTTCATGGCAAACAACGAAAGTTCAGGCAAACTCCAACAGAGGGATTATACCGCTGGCATGTTTTAAGATGATTAGTGTTCATGTAACGAAATCTATTCTTGATAAATTGTGGGGACCAAGTCAAATGCTGTTATATGTTGGCACTATTGTATGAAATACAATAATGCTCCTGAACTCACAGGCATAACAGGGTCTAAGAAAAACGTTATGTTAGTTTAAGTGTTCAGTTAACCATTTTATTAAGATTACCATGCACAACCCGACACCCATACAGTGTGATCTACCATAAATATAAGATCCCAGACTTTTACTGTTGTTCATTGAGGTTCAGATCTGAGGTTTGAGGAGGTTATTGGCTAAAGTGAGAATTCAACTGTCCAATTCTCAACCTGAGGATCCCATAGCAAATCCGTGACTGCGACAATTTGAAAGTCGAGACCGCAACAATATTCCCATAGTATACCCAAAGTAAAGTCACAACAGCAACAATATTTCCATAATGAAGTCACAACTGCGACAGTAGCAGCCTATTGCGACCATCTCTATCTAGGGTTGGACATTTTAGGGTGAGTTAAAATGAACATTTTGTTCTGAATTTAACATTTTAAAATGTTATTGTTTTCATTGGATTTTTTTATAATATAGGGTCCATTTTTCACTTCAGTGATCTTTAACCTTATTTCAATTAGTTCTGTGAATATTTTATCATAGAGAACTCCTGGAGATAAAGTAATAGGGTCAGTATAATATGATATCTATTAGATGAAAGATAACTGGTGACTTGCCACTTTAACTTGTACTGTATATAGGCCATCTGATTGGACTTTCAACTATAAATTCAATTTCAAATTATTTATTATTTTTCAAATGCCAAAATGATAATAATTATTATTATTATTTTACACTGGATGTCATACTAATCTAAGTAAAAAGAAACATTTTACATGTGAAAAGTTATTACATTGTGTATTTGGATTGCAAAAAAGGAGCAGATAAAATATTCCAAATAACAATTAATTTCAGTAATAATGATAATGTTGGCTTTAGCCTTGCTTATCTCTCCTTAAACTCACCTGTCTAAAGGGGGTTATTCTCTAAAATCTGAATTGTTGCGTAAAGGTGTGAATTCACAAGCTAAAGACAGTTGCAATAAACTGCTACTGTCGCAGTCACGTCTTTATAATGAGAATATTGTCGCAGTTGCAGCTTTACTGTGGAGATATTGTCGTAGCTGCAATTTTAAAATTGTCGCAGTAGCGACTTTACATTGAGAGAATTGTTGCAGCTGCAGATTTGCTTTGGGAATCCGTTGTTTGAGAATTCGACAGCCGAATTAGAACTTTTGAGAATAACCCCCTCAAATGTTTCAAATATGCACCCTGCAGGCAAAAACCAAAATAAATAAATGCGCTATCAGGCACCTGTCCAGTTGGAAAAGCATGGAGCGGCTATTGTTTGTAGCTAATCATTTCTCTCTAGCCATGGGAATAAGAGGAGAGGGTGATTTGGCCTAACATTTTCTGAGATGAAATAGTAAGAGGAACGAAGAATGAGAAGTTCAGTAAGACTATTATAAAAAAAGGAGTATATCATTTTATTGAGGGCATATGGGGACCACCTCATCTTCCTTTCATCTCTTTAGATTCTCTAGTGACATGTTAAAATAATAAGAAAACAAGAGATACAGTATGTGCGGACCCCATGTTCTGGCTTTGGTTCTAATTAAACCGCAGTGCTTTGATTTTTCTTTATTCTCTGATTTTTCACCAGAGGTTTTGGTTTTGGGGATGGATTTTTGCACGTTTACCCGATACTCTCATGTATCCTGCATCTGACAAATAGATAATCACTTCTTGAAGCTTGCCTTTTGCAATCAAATCTCTAATAGTAAGGCCAATAAAAAGGTGTCATTTAGAGCTGCAGTGCTTAAGTATTCCCCTGTTATATATACACTTATTTATGCAGGGAAATGGGAATTCGAATAGGAGCAGTGCATCATACTAAATACAGACACTCAATATGAAATTGGTTGTGTATGTTATCTAAATAACATAAATATGTATTTACTGGGGGGGGGATTATAAAACGGAAACAGAGCAATAAACACATGTGAGTCAAACTGGAAAACTTAGCTGGTTACATAAATCAAAACACTGATAATAAAGAAGGCTAATATTTGCTTGAATTTCTTTTGTCCGTTGAAACACTAAAGTAAGCCAGCCAGCATACAAATCCCACAATCCTGAGTGGAATGGCTGGAGTAGTGCCCAGTTTTCATCAGTAAAACAGTATAGATTATTCTATTCTATATAAACAAGACATATAAGCATGCAGCTGTATATTTTACATTAGCACAGTCAATATATCTCCCTTCCAGAGCTCACTAACCAGCTCTCTCTCTAAAAGCTCTCGCCATATCCAGCCATATAAGGGTTAAAAAGGGGCATGCGTCCAGTATTTCTGAACACCTACTGTCCCTTAACTGCCCACTTTAGGCTTCTGTGCTCAGTGCTCAGTGGGACCACCATCAATGTGAGGGAGAATTCTCTCACTCAAGTTTTGATTGGAAAAAAAAAAAAATCGATTGATAAATATTGATATTTTTTAATCAAACAACACCTATTTTTATATAAAAAAAAAAACGCAAAAAGGTTGAAATCAACCTTCAAGTTTTGTAAATTTCGTCCTAATTTAATGTTAGAATATTTTTAATTTTCTTATGAACAAGTCCACTGCCAGTTGTTCATTTGTTAAAAACAAATTCACTTTTTTCTCTGGCAATAAGTACACCAGCTTGGGGGAAGAGTGAGCGGTTCCTCCAGTACCAACCATACCACGCTTACTAATAACAGGGTAACTACTGGGAATGAAGGAAGATGGAGTAGAAGTGCCTGCTAGTAGTCCAGAAATAGACTGATAATATTATAATTTGCACAGCATCCTGTTCTCGTAGGAAGATGTAAGATGATAGATAGATATAATCATGGGAATTCATCAACAAGGCAAACTTTACAGAGCTCTAGTACCTCTATAGCAGCGGTTCTCAACCTTCTGGGGGTGGCGGCCTCCGGTGCTGACGTCACCATGCCGTGCGTGATGACGTTTCGGCCAAATGTTATCACATACGCACATCATATGGTGATGTTCGGCTGAAACGTCATCACGTACGCGCGTCACGTGGTGACGTTTTCGGCCGACATCACTCACAGGAACCCTTATAAGAAGGGTTCCTGTGGGCGCTTCCGGGTGCCGCAGTGGTTCTCGACCCCAGTGGGTTGGCCTCATGACCCCCGTCAGGGTCGCAACCCATAGGTTGAGATCCGCTGCTCTAGAGCAACCAATCAGATGTTGTCTTTTATTATTCTGGCTTCCTTTCACCAGAGAATGTTGACTGCTGACTGGTTACTATGGGTTACTAGACCTCTGTAAACAATTGCCTCTGCTGATGAATTCCCCTGACTGTGTTTAATGTATGAACTGTTTATAACTATCCCTAATAGTTATGGCTGGTACATAAAATGAGGATGCTTGGACTGGGGGAAAATGTGTGTAAGTGGGTTAG
>WMED01004801.1:0-15200 GCA_019650415.1 Pipa parva
GCACAGTGTGATAGTCCTCTGATAATCTTGGAGACAGGGAGGGCTGGGCAGGCAAATGATGCTATTTAGTCGAGCGGGGGGCGCAAAATGTTTTCTTCTTCCTAGGGGGGGCATGACAGAAAATAATTGAGAACCACTGATCTAAATGAAAAATATAAATAAGAGATAACACAGGGGCTGCACGCTTTTTTCCTACTGCCCCCTGAAAAAACTGTCTTCTGTATATTCCTTAGCGTTAGACAATAGCGTGAGTCTGTGTCCTCCCATTTATTTAGATAAATGCTCCCCAAATACAGCAGCACTTCATCTTCACAGTACAAAAAAATAATATCAATACACATGCCTGGCTTTAGGCTGGAGTCAGACTAGTTAATTTAACTGACCTTTCCCAAGTGGTACAAGCATAGTGTTCCACTTATGAACCCAGGCCCAATGCTTTTAATAGGAAACAGCAGAGTGTTGGCACCCTCCTATGACAAAATGTTGCATGCATCCCAGCATGTTCCATTAAAAGCAGTAGGGTGCAATTTGTGAGCAAATTGATGATTTTTTTTTTTTACTGCTGAGTTAAGTACAACCCTGGCTTTAGAGTGTAATGCCATCCTCAGCAAGATGCAGATCATGAGATGCAATACTGTTACATACTTATGCTGTTCACAGTATCTGTACTATTGTGCATTGTAATATCGCTTAAACACTACCCAGAAGGATACTGGGCATGGAATTTCTGACTGGAAAAAGTTCCAAAGTTTGAGGAATTACCTTTTTAGATTCAGTACACACAAACCAAAAATAAAATGTCGGTTTTAGAATATCATTATATTGAATCTGTAACAAACACACACACACACACCAAATAAAAAGGTTTCTAATAAGGGTGTGCACTTTACTTCAAGAAAGATTTTTTCCTGTGGACTCTAGGTACTAAAGCCTGCATCCTATCAGAGGACAAGATTTTAGGCGGAACACAGAATTTGTTGAAATTCTATTTACTGGAAAGCCTTTTTTCATAGACAGCCTATACTTTTTTTTTTTTTAGAGTTGCGTGATAAAATAACATTATAGAAAAATGATCTCTTTGGTGAAGTTCAATGTACTACTCAATATTTTAAAAGGCTGCTGGCTTGTTTATCAGCTGCATGATTCTTAGAATTAATATGTACTGCAGCATATGCTAAAATGGAACATGAAAAGTGTATTGTACCCCTGTTTTGCTAGAAAATAAGCAAAGATGTTTACAAAATACAACATTTGATCATTTCAAGGCCTAAGGGATTACGTTCAATGACTGAAGTAAAACAGCAAAAAACAATGAGTTGATACACTTATGGACCCAAAGACCTCCTTCAAACAAATACTACGTTCCTTTTGTTTTTTTGTTTTTTTTTACAAAATTATGTTTACAGTTCTGCACCAACCATTTTGGTAACATACTGTTTCATTACAATTCATAGATCCAGCACTCTTGTATTTGTTTTCAATTATAGAATAGTGTAGATAGGAAAAAAATAATAAGATTGATTATGCACATTATTTTAGAGAGATCTACCACTTGTATCAGAAAGTATTTTCTCCCCAGTACTATAAACCCATGCTAATATTTGACGGGTCTCTTGATTGGGAAATTGATATCTTCACTGCTCCCCTCCTGCTTCCAAAAGTTTCAATGCTCACAGCTATAGGTGGACTGCCATCTCTACTACTTGCCATATGGGGAATCACGGTGCAAGTTGGATTATGGCAGTATGGTTCAGTGTCTTTACACCTAGAAGGCTGACCTCCTAATACAGAAGTTGATCTCTGGCTTTCCAGATGTATCTGTTTTGAACAACCAATTGGGTTAACAGACAATAAGTAACCTGACCCCAAATCTTCAGGAGAAGTTGGATGGTCACAATTTGAGATGAAAATTGCAGGAGTTGGGCTGCGACTATATTCCTGAATGACTTGAACAGGTACTGGAGCCACTGAACTACCAATTAACAATGTGACTCTAGATGCTTTATGTTGTGTGGGTATCAAAACAGGGTAAAAATTTGTTTTACACCCAACAACAGGAGAAGAATTTCTCTGAAAAACAACCATATTTGGTGCAATATTAGGACTCCCTGAAGTTTCTGACACTCTTTGAAGCCTTTCTGGAGACATCCATATGTCCCTGGTTGAAGCCTGCTGTGCTGTAGAAGGGTTTGCTGTTGATCTAGTCACTTGGAATTGTGTGATCTGCAGAGTTGGCGCCTCTGTTACAATAAATCCTTTCTGTGATGGTTGAAATGCTACTGGGTACTCCCTTGAAGTTCCTTTTCCATGGGGCATCAAAAGAACAGATGGAGTATAATTATCACCTTGGCAGTTAGACTGACCAGGCTGCACAGTCAAGCTGCAGCTTGATATATACATCTTTACATCTTCCATGTTAGACATTTGATTCCTGCTCTTACCGTACTCTTTAGGATTTTGTTCAGGTGTGCATGATGTAAAAACCGTGTATGGCTTACCGATTTCAGATGAAGAGACAGGTGAATTGCTGGCCAGCACCACATCCAGACGTGAGGTCCAAGAAGACTGTCGCTTGGAACCAACAGGAGAAGACTGTCCAAGTTGAATATAACCATCATCAGAAGGACAAAAGTTACTCTGTGATTTGTCTGGGCTTTGTCTTTTGGGCAAATAATTTGTAAACCCACATCCATGGTCTGATATAAACCCCCCTTGTCCTGTGCAAGCTTGATTGCTCTGTGAATCCCTGCAGGAAGAGGAATATCTCCAGGGCATATGAAGTCTATTTGTCGATGAAAAACAAGTACATACAGGACTTTTTAAAGGACTTTTTCTCCGGTCCTTCTGCTCTAGAGTGATATCTAACCTGGAACAATGAGCGCTAGATGCATCTTTTGGTTTTGTGCCACTTTCATTCTTATTGTGTGCAGAGGAGGCACGCAAAGCAGCATCACCAAATTCAGAAAATTTTGCAAAGCAATGGTCTCTTGAAGCAGAATCTGCAATATGAGAATAAGAGCTTCTGGGTTTTTGGGGACACAGCGTCAGGTCCAGTTTGGAGACATAAGATGTAGGTTTCCTATTGTTCCAGCAAGACATTCTAAAAAAAAGTTCAGAGAGTTTCCACTTGAATCCAGTCTGTGTCACTTTCAGCTCCTACCTGTTTATACCAAATTAAAAATATCCTTCAATGATGTCAATCATCAGCGGTATCCTAAATTATAACCCTTATTGCCAAGGGTAAAGAAAAAAAAAATCCCACTGTAGCAATAGTAAACAAGTATTTCCTCCTTAATGGACTGAAAAAAAAAAAAGAAAACTAAGTTCAGTCAGTGCTTGCAAATAAATCATCAGTATTCTTTTGCTGCCCAAGAGAGATTGCAGACAGATGAGACGTAAACCTGGAACTCTAGGCAGGCTTGCAGATATATCTGGCTTTTTCTGAGCAGCACAGAAAAAAAAAAGACAGACAACTTGTGTTTTTCCCACAAGGCAAAATTAAGAGAGTATATATGGGGATCCCTGCAAGTTTGTTGCTGTCGTGTCTCTCCTCGCCTCTAATCTGCTTTTTTTGCCTTTGCACGTCTGTACTGCTTCTGTTCACGCTTCTTAACAGTATTTCCTATATCCTTTCCAAGAATGGGCATGGTGGAATTCAGCAGTAATGATAATATTACTTAACAAAAAGGTAGGATTTAATAATATCCTCCATATGGTTTTTATTTTCCTTAGTCCAGGAAAAGAGGAGTAAAAAGAATTTGGCACAAGCATTTTACTGTACCTCGCTGGTCCTGCTGTACTCGTGAGGGAAATAAGCCATTGAAGAGAATTCCCTTTAAAATATCACATCATGGCTAGTGTTAGTAGATTTCACTGGAATAAAACAAGGCTGTCCTTTTCTATGGTCCTGATATGCTTGCCGGCTGCATAGGAAACTCCAGGAGCAACGATTCCCAAATGAAAACAGAGCTAAGATCCAGCCCCTAGCTTGCTTTTCTAAATAGAAATTTCTTTTAAGCTGCAGTCCAACCCACACAAACAACTTGCAGAAAAGCCTGTACCTTCTTCAGATATCCTTTGACCATTACTCACATTCTGGCTAGAGATGAGCTGGTTGTTTTACAGAATGGGTTTATCACCTCCAAGTTACAGGGTGAGGTACACACAAGAGTCTTTTCATTTTATAAAAAAATAAAATATACTTTGTGATGGCTGAATGAATCAGTAAAATGAAAAAGTTCACAGATTGCAACTGAAAATAATGGGGATATTTATAAAGCTTTCTGTTGGTTTTTGTAGTACTGAAAACAACTTTTGACATAGCACTAACACCTTTTTAAAATAGGTAATACCAGCATAACAGAAGAAAAACATTGTTTCCCCAGCGTTACGTTGTCAAAAACCTTTTTGACATTTATAAATTCTCCCAATGTGTAATGTTTAGCAAAATACATTAGCATTTGGCTTTTATTTACATTTGGAAAAACTTTCAGGATTTTAATGATTGCACTTCTGCCTTGCTTTATGGCAATCTATGTAAGAGAGATTTAGGGGGTTATTCACTAAGGTGAGAATTTGACTGTCGAATTCTCAAACAGCAGATTCCCATAGCAAATCCGCGACAATTTCCCCATTGTAAAGTCTCGACAATTTTTTAAGATGAAGATTGCAACAATTTTCCCATAATAAAGTAACAACTGCAACAATATTCTCATTATAAAGACGCAACTGCGACAGTAGCATCCTATTGTTACTGTCTTTATCTGGCGAATTTGCACCTAATACGCAATAATTTGGACATTAGTAAATAACCCCATCAGTCACACAGGTCACAAAACATCAGCATTAAAGAACTAAAGTGTCTCAGTAAATCACATTTGCTCATTTAGGGCCAGATTCACCATTCTGCGAAGTGAGCCGCGAAGCCTTCGGCTCACTTCGCAAATGGTGTTATGCGCATGCTGATGTCCTGAGTGCGGACATCAGCATGCGCATTAAAGGGATTCCCCTCCAGGCGAGGAGACTCGACTGCTCTCGCCGGGAGGGGAATCCCTTTAATGTGGGATGAAGTCAGGGTTTATTAACATATTAATGTGGATACAATATGGCAGCATCGGATATATTAGTAGTTCTATAAGTTATATCTACAGCTCAAAGGTACTGATTTGCTTTTTCATTAAAATAGCAGTTTAGTCTGGAAGACCCTGTTCTTTCAGCATAGCAGTTATGGCCATGGTAGATTACCTTTATGGGAATTATTAACACAGTGCTGGTCATAAGAGACCTGTGCAGTGGCAAAAGAACCAAAATCATAACACAGATTTTTAATAAAGCAAACTGGATATGTTAAAGAACAAAAAAAACAAACAAAAAAACAGTAGCATAGTACTTAAATAAGAACTAAAGTGTGAAGAGTGAGGGAGCCTAGGGATGAAAAAATTTACTTACCTATCCTTACGTTTTGCCCCCTGCTGCCTCTGCTTTGCTCTAGTTACTCCTCATCCTGCTATTTCCAGCATTGCAGTCCAACTACAGTGCTGCCTCTTTTCCTTCCTTGCTGATGCAAGCTTGCGCAGAAGCAGTATTAGGTCCTAATATCGCTGCTGCATATGTGCATACCAGGAAGAAAAAGAAGACAGGAACTAGTGATGGATCACAATGCTAGAATCGGCAAAAAGGAGAGTGGATGGAGCAAGGTAGAGGAGGCAGCAGGTGACAAAAGGCATTCATCAGAAAGTTTATTTATCCTTCCCAGGCTCCTTCACCTCTAATCCTACTACTACTTTAATGTAAAAAGCTGAACAATGCAACTTGAAACTGAAGTAGTTTAGATACATCACTTTGAACTTCATCATGACATGTTTTGGGCCTTAGTGGGCCCTTTCTCAAATGATTTGAATAATAGTGATGTAGTTAAACTACTTCAGTTTCAAGTCGCATTGTTTAGCTTTTTACATTGGATTTATCTTGTATTTGCAGCTTGGACACCTTTTTCTTTATTGTATTAATTTTCCTACTCCTACTTTAGTTCTTTTGTAGAAAATTAAACTGGATCAGTTTAAACAGGAAGAATGTTATATAATAATATCCATTTAAATTGCAACACTTCAGTGAGAAGCAAAGCAATGCACAGGAATTTCTAGAACAATTAAGGTTTGTGATAGACTTAAAGATGTTGGAAGGGGGTTCATTTTTAATTACCCTAATGTTCCAACTTAAAGTGTACCTTTCATTACAAAACTAATACTAATTTAGGTTTTACTAATGAAATAAACGTTTTTGTAAATATATATGTATTTTTAAAAAATGTACCTTTATACAGCGTTTCTCTCTGTCAACTTCCCTGTCAGCCTGACTTTTCTTTCCCAAGTGCTGGGTGGACGGGACTAAATTATGATTATGATTGACATTATAGCTCCTCCAATCAGATCCCTTAAATCATGATCTAACAGGGATCTGAATGGCGGAGCTATAAATGTCATCATAATTTAGCTCTCAGGACACTCGGGAAAGAAAAGTCAGGCTGACAGGGAAGACGACAGGGAGAAACGCTGTATAAAGGTACATTTTTTAAAACACATATAGAAAACGTTTATTTCATTAGTAGAACCTAAATTAGTATTAGAATTTTGAGGTGACAGGTGCACTTTAATCTTCAGTGACATACAAATCAAGAAAAATACTACATCAGAGCATTTAATACATAAATATATTGAATTTCAAATCAGGTCATCATAGGGTGATGAATCTGATGTCACTGGGTTAGTCACTCCTACTAACACCAAAACTGAGAAAATATGACAGACAATAGGGAAATTACTGCAAAAGACCTGAGGCTCATCTGGTGAACTGATGCGATGCTATGCATGCAAGAGCTGTAAGTGCAGCCAGTATAGAATTGATCTCCCTGATGAGATTTACCAGACAGACCTAATAACCCACAGTAATTATAAAATAGCTGCTATGGGTTACTAGAACTTAGTAAATGTTTGCCTCGGTTAACAAATCCCCAAATTCAATTAAAAATGATCAATGAGCCCAGTAAGGTCCACAAAGAAATATAGCGCAAAAACCCTGTGTGTAGAAGCTTGGACGCACGCAAGCGATATTGAAATTCAAGAACTAGGTGCAGTTACTAGATTAATGTATGTTGCAGTATAGCAATAAGACTTAATAGATGTATCTAGCTGCATTTTCTGTTATAAACCTAGACTTTGCAACACAAATATCATATGATGGCTATTTTGCTGCAATGCATTTGTATGAAATAATAACCCCATGTCTGAAAATGTTTATACTGTATTCATTTACAGTAGTGTTAACATTTATAAGGGCGACATTTACTAAACTTGGACCGGCCAATGTCGCCTTTTCGAGTTTATCCACTGTAAATCTCGGCTGTTTGATCAGTAAATATTGATCGATATTTTTCGATCTATATTTTTCCAATTGAAACTTATCGATCGGATTTCTCGATGGAAAAGTAGCCGTACTTTACAGTAATACTTTAGATACTTTTCTGTTGAAGAATACGATCAAAAAATTCCATTGAAAAGTATGAATTGGTAAAAATCGATTGGAAAATATCGATCGCTATTTATCGATCAAACAGCGAGATTTATAGGGGACAAACTCAAAAAAGCAAAACTGACCTTTTCGAGTTTAGTAAACTCTGCCCATGGCAAGCAATCCACTATTTCAAATGATTGTAAACCATATAACACTGTATAGGCTAATCAGTACTTCATTCATTTATAGTTAAGGCACATTCTGAACAACAGAGTGGATTCAATCACATGAATGAAAAAAAAAAAAATCCAAAAAGCACTAATAAAGACTAATGAATATGCTGAAGAAGACATAACACGTGAACCACATTAAACACTGAATACTCTTGTAACAAAAATATGCTAAGTGGGGCTGCAGCTTTAAAGAGCTTGAATGTAACCTAAGGAGCTGGCAGGGAGCCCAAGCTGTCACATTGGCTTGTAGGACAAATGAGAAATTAATTCTAGTTCAGCATGTCCAGCCATTTAACCTCAGCTTTCCTGCATGCTGTAGAGAAATACAGTAGCAATGCAACTGTCAAGAGTGACAGCCTGTCTTAATGTAACATAGATCTACCTAGTTGTTAAAATGTTAATGTCTAGGCACAAGCCTGGGAGGTGAAAATATGGCAGTGCAACTTGGAACAAGGGCGGTGGGTGCCTCTTCTGCTGCCCCATAAAAATTGTTACTTAGAGGTGGGTTAAACAATAGCGCAACAATTGTAAAAAGTGTGAAGTGTAAGTAAATGACCATTTATACCAAGGTCTACTGCAAAACCAAGTCAAAACCACCCGAGGAAGGCTGCATTGGGGCTGATACATGTTTATAATGTAGAATTGAAATAAAATGTGTTATTTGTACAAGGCTATTGTATAACACTCCCCACTTCCATATTACATTTACTGGGTCCTGGTTAGCACTCCTTGGGCCTGGGCCAAGCTCACACATTAAAGGAGAATCACAAGAGGCAAAAAACCCAAGGGAATAGGAAGCACTCTCCATCCACATATTGAAGTTTTGGCTCCTTCAGCATGTATTCTTCTAATATTGTATTTTGGAAGATCTGGAGCAGCTTCAATCACGAGTTCCAGACAAGAACACTAATTAATGGGGGATATTTATCAAGGTCATTTCGACCTGACAGTTTTCGTCGACTTTTCAAATCACAATTTTTTCAGACTGCGACTAATTTATGAAATGGTGACTAAAATTTTTTGGGACAGAAAAAAAAAAGATAGATATCAAAAAAAAAAAAATCACCGTTTTAAATCTACCGCATTTTCCATTGCTTTGAATGTCTCCTCGATTTGCAACCATTTTCAATAACGGTGACTTGTTTTCATCGCAAAAGTTACCGCAGCTATTTTCAACATGGAAATTTTTGCGCAACCATCTCTAGACAATAATGGGTTGTCGCCACCCTCAATCTGGTGAATATTTTAAGACGACTAAACTAGTCGCAAGGTGCTTAATAAATATTGATTTTGCTGACCCTTTTCACCCTACTTTACGCAATTTTGCTATCGATATACTAAACAAATTATTTTTTGACTTAGATAAATATCACCCGAAGTCTGCATGGAGCTTTGGTCCCATTTGTTATTTATTCTTGAGAGTAGCGATTTGGCCTCTCGTGACCACTCTCTGAATGTTTTGGTCAGTACATAATAAGCATGGTTTTAAATCCAGATACATAGAATAGTTCCTAATAAATATGTAGTATATAGTTTCTCATAAGATACCTTTTAGTAGGAATACCTGGCTTACTCAGTAATGTTAGTACAGGGGACCCCTACCACCAGTCTACAGGTATCACTCACACCACGGCCATGAAAAATTTCTGGGATGGGAACTGGTCCTTGGAGCAGAAAAGGTTGGGGATAGCTGTGTTATCATACCAGTGTAAAGTATTAACTAAGGTTACTACCCTTGTGGTTGCCATAGCAATGGGTGTTCACTAGTTAGGTACTTTAACACTGAATTGTAAGGATCAGTTGCTTACCAGTTCCTAATAGTAGACAACCCTTAGTAGGCATACCACCCTGATTAATACATTTTAATTGGGAATGTAACAACATGCCATTTCAGATTAGAAAATGATGCTTGCAAGTTAGCACAGACTTACCGTTAGGTTGTTTAATAAATTCCTGTGGCTGCGACCAAACTTTCACTGATTAGCGGAAATGTAAATGGTTCAAACAGAGGTGACTGCAAAGTGCTTATACATGGCCATTGGCCCTAGTGAAACCAGACTGACCTTCCACCTTCGATGCAGCAAGAGTTCTATATCAGTTGTTCACAGCTGCTGGGTTCAATTTCTAACCTCATAATGACTAATGGTGGGGTTAGGCAGGGGTGGCAATTGAAAATCAATAGCAAAAGGCGTTGTATACAATTAACATTCAATTAAATCTTAGTGAATGTCATTACTACATTATTACAGTAGTACAAATCAAAATATATGCATTTCTAATGCATTTTAGTCTTTAAAAAAAAAAAAAGAATGATGAGGTAACGTCTTCCCAAAATATTTAAACAGTTATTTGTTATTTTGCATGTTATATTGAAATGCTAGCATTATTATTATAGCTGTATAGATTGCTTTTATTTAATGATATGATGCAGAGCCCAGCATTGTGTTTATCAGTAATGATTCTGAGCTTAGAACAGGGTGTCCTGTCTTTCAGTTCTGACACGCTGCCACTCAGATCGGTGAATGTAAACAGCTGTGACCTGCAAATCTAATGTCCTTTTCCTTCACTCTAAGCACAGAACAGGGGCACAGAAACTACTATGAGGGGATTTCTATTCTCAAATATAGAAACATCTCATCACATAGTGGTTTATGCCTGAGGGACACTAAGCACCTCCAGCAAGATTTAGGAGGTCTACCAGTGATTCAGCCTGTCCTTAGTAATCCCTGTAATGTTAACAAATATCTCAGTATGTATTTTAGATTCTAATGAAGGAAATTGGGCCAATTGGAAGCAGCTTAGAGCTCCAGGAGGGCCCAGACATACAAATGACATTTAAACATCAGTTGAACTTTCGGGGCTGTTAGGAGAGAAAAGGTGCTAACTTGAGATTATGACGCCCACCAATTCAACATAATCTAGTGCTCCCACCCCTGCCCCACCAGACATGCTATCTCCCTGTGTATTTCAGTATAAACTAGCCTGCCAGCACATAGATGTTAGATAGAAATGAAGCTACATGCTGCTACTTTTTCATAAACAGAGAGGGCAGCTAGGACTGTCCTACCATGCTGCAGCCCTGTCCCAACTGTTGGAGGAGTCCATTCTTCTACTACTAATAAGGGCTAAAACCCTATGGGAGAAATTAATTAAAAGCGATAACATTGATATCAAACGGGTTTTTACTGATATCGCGATATCAATAGCATCGATATCACAATATTGCAATATCGCCATTACCGATATTGCGATATTGAATTTCGGCCGAACCATTGATTTCAATGGTAGAACGGCTGAAAATTCGATATTGCGATATCGCAATATCGGTAATTTACCGATTTTAATAAAGGTGTAGTTCCACCCCCAAATGTGACAGGAATAACATCAGTAAAGCACCGCCCATCTGCTTCCTGGGAAATGAAAAGAGAAAGCAGCAAACAGAGAGATGCCATATGAGGCAAACTTGGAGAAAGACATAATAAATAATACAGAAAGAGATAATAAAGAAATAAAGATACGGAGCTAGATATGATTTTTTTTACCAGTACTTTTCCTACTATTTCATATTAAAGTGGAAATAATTTGATCGTGGCAATTATATACAGGAGTTCAGATTAGCATTTTTGCTGTGATTTAGATGGTGTTTGAAACGGTCTACTTGTTTTCTGTTTGTGCACATTAGAGATATTTATGTGTTCCGCTTTATTTGGCTTGTGGCCAGATGGTGATTTTTTTTTTGTATGGGAGGAGCCTGTGTTTGAAGGTGTTTTCACTGGCGACAATTCAAATACATGAAAACTTTTACTCTGATCGAGGCAAAAACAAACATTTACTGAATACTGGTATTATGCTTAATAGACATCATGTTTTGGGCCAGTTCACTCATCTGGCTTAATAGTCCATAAAGCCTGCATTTGGAAAGCTAAAGAAAACAGTTCTACTATTCAAGAAGGAACACTTTACTGCAGAAATTAAACTTTAAATGGTTTCCAGAGAGGCACCCCTTTTTTCACTTGTTCTTTCTTTAAACACATTTCCCATGTCTGTATTATTCATTGTATTGTTGATTGTACAGCGCTGCATAACCTAGTGGCGCGGTATAAATAAAAATATACATACATAAATACTTTCTGAAAAGCAGAGCCGTTAACTGCCTTCTCTAAACATGAAATCAGGTCAATTACATTAACTGCTGGGCCTCTCTATATATTAAGCACTTACTAGGAAGAATGGCAACAAATGCAGGCCCATTTTAAATTAAAAAACTGCAGAGTAACATTCTATAAAATTCTCCACAGAACACTTCAGACTTGTACGTTAACGTGGAGACCTTCTGCAAACCAGCCCCGTGGAATTAGTGCTTCTCCCTATGCTTTTGGTTATGTTAATATTAATATTAAATTGTTTGTGCCTGTGATAGAAAATAAGATTGTAAACTTCATTGTGGAAGGGACTGAAGAAATGTATATGGTCTTTTCCTTCTCAAGTACGTGGGCAAAAATACTAAAGTGAAGCTGCACATTTTTAGAAAAGAAATTGATTCTGTGCTACTCCTTAATCTCAAGATGAGGATGACAAATAATAAAAGGACTTGTTGGCACTTCGCCAAATGCAGAGTGAACGCTATGAGGCTGATAAAAATACTCTTCGTGGACACAGATACTTCACGTGATATTTATGAATACAGCAGCATGTCAAATGTATTCCTGTCCTCCTAAGCCGTGGAGTAAAAAATAACAGGAACAGCTTTTAGAGTTCATAAATAAAAAAAAAGGAATATTAGGTGACCTGATTCACAGGTCCCAAGGCTTGGGAATGGCTTTGGGCAAGAGTAGATATGTTTTTCAGGGCCTACTGTTAAAATGGGTAAGTGTGCAAAGGGTTTTGGCGGGTGTGGAAAAATTCTGTAAAGTAAAATGCTTTTGGTAGTAATGTTAATAGTTAATTTTTATCACTTAAAATGCAAAGTGAATGAACATAAGCAAAATGATAAATGAAATCAATATTTGATGTGTCTACCCTATGCCATTAAAACAGTATCAGTTCCAAAACGTCAGATTTTTACAGGATTCTAGTCAGGTGAATGATTAACCAATCATACCAAATAGACAGGGCCACCAACAGGGGGTAATGATGTGGGGAGACCCATCAACGAGAGTAGTACAGTACACAATAGATGGCTACTGACGCTGTCGCAACTTCACTATGGGAATACGGACATGGTTGCGAATTTGATATGGGAATTCTCTGTTTAGTGAATAAGGAGTAGAGATTGAGGGGGTAATTCAGCATAGTGCGAAGCTACCTCCGGATCCTTTGCATCACTTTGCAGAGGCTGTGATGTTCTGCGCGCACACATCAGCGAACGCATTAAAGGGATTCCCATCTCGCGAGGTGACTCGAGTGGTCTCGCCGAGACTGGAATCCCTTTAAAACGTTCGCTGATGTCCGCGCGCAGAACATCACAGCTTCTGCAAAGTGATGTAAAGGATCCGGAGGTAACTTCGCACTATGCTGAATTACCCCCTCAGAGCGTAGGAACCTGAAGGGATGAGAATTCACTTCGACATTCGAATTCTCACTTTGATCAATAACCCCCTAAAACTTACTGAGAACTGATCAATATAAGTGGACAGTTTTCAGCATTACTAGGATCTGTTTAAACATGTTTGGGGGCTCCATTTGTCAGATTTTGAGAGCCCCATGATTTCTGATGGCAGCCCTGCAAACAGGTGATAATGATCATCATATGTAGGTTGAAACACAATCATTCATAAGTAGTCTTAAAACTAAATGAAGAACAGCCAAATTCTGCAAGGCAAGGAGGTCATGTCATGTCAAAGGCACCAGATAATACACCACGGCAAGGCTGAGCACAACAACAAGAAACAAACAACCCTATGCATTTCGTGTCTCCCGGCACTTAGTCATAGAAGTTTATATCCCCCATTGTATCGTGATTGTAGAACACAGCAGAATGCTGGGGTGTCACAGACACTCCCTCATGTAAGTTGATATAACAGCAATATTTACTTATAGTACAAGTATTGGGACTGCAATGGGAATGTGGGGCCTCTGCTGAGCTATAATTTACAATTATTTACCTAAAGACTAATATTTGATTAGCAAATTCACAAATTCCAAAGTCTGCATATAGTATTACTCTTGAAAATCCACAAAAATTTAATATTTTACAGAAGCATTTATATTAGCTTATAAAAATGTAGTTACTTCTCTGGACCAATCGACTTTGGATCATTGCATCTGTTCCATTAAAAGTAATATTTAGTAACTTGCACTAACCTCCTGAGAATTTAGGATCTTCTCCATGTGATCGACATCTCTGTAAAATAGTTGTTCTTGGTGAACCTGTTCCAACAGCCTTCTCTTTATGTCCCACTGCTCATAGAGTTTCTTATTTTCTTCTCTCAAATCCTCAAGTTTTTCATTGATCTATAAAAGTCAAGCACTAAAATAACATACGTATGCTGAAAAATGTAGTATCACCAGAAAAAAAAATAAAATGCCCTATATGTAATTATAACTATTGCACCCTTATTACAAAATGACTGCAAGATTTCTATAAAGTATAACATTTTTCCTAGAAACATATTTCCTCAATGCAGGATCTGTACCAACACCCTTTCCTCCCTCAGCTCCACCCCTGTCCCCCAGCCCAAATAAAGGAAATGTATCAGTATCCAAGTAGGTGCCAGGCACAGTTACTGTGGGATGCAAAGGGGACTTTCAGTGGTCATGACAGGGGTCCTTCGGGGGCTCAGACTTTGTCACAACCTAAACCACTGTAAACCCTATAGTTATACCCCTGGCATTATTGCGTTTTGGGAAATTATGGTCCAATGTTCAATTGAAAGCAACAGGAGTGGGTGGGTGCATGTTTATTCTGTAGATCAAAGATGTCCGCAATCTACAAACCTAAGCAATAAACATCATAATTTGGAATTTAGGGAAATCATTGTAGTAATGCTGTGCAGGAAAACCTGCCTTTTAAATTCATAACCATAATGTACCTGGGTTGCAGAGACTTTTCCCTCCTGTAGAAGGGATTGTCCTAAGGCCACTGCCTGGTTGTAGTTCTCCTGATGTGCATCTATTTGCTGCTTTAGGTTTTGATGTCCTCTTAGGTTCTCAGCACTGGTCAGTGCATCACGTATCGTCTCCTCAGCCATCATTTCCCGAGTCCCTTCAGCAGCCCAGGAGAAATAATCACGCACCTTTTCGATAAAAGATTTACTAAGATTATTATAAAATACAAAACATTTTATAATGTCAGGTTAAACATGCAGTACAACTGCTCTGCAACATAATGGTTATTATCAAACAATTGTACGGTCCATTAAAAGCCCAATTCCCTCCCTGCCAGACTAATGCAGTTGTGTATGACCAGTTTTCAGAAGCTTCCCCCCTGCAGCCAGGTCACTAGATTCCACCCTGCTT
>WMED01004802.1:0-20240 GCA_019650415.1 Pipa parva
ATAATTATCTTTAGCAATTGACAAAAACCTATTTCCTTTATGGGATCTACAGGTTTCAGAATTAATATCCAACATTATTGCTAAGTAACCAAAAACAGCAAGGTATCATTGCATAGTTACTGGAGATAACTAGTAAAGAGTGAACCTTGTGGAATAGACCCAGCCCCTGATACCATGTAGTCATTGTGTATCTTCCTTTACAACTCAACACACTATTTATTGTGTTATTCAACAAACAATATTATACATTATGAATAGATTCCCTGAATCTGTTTAGATTGAAATAGGAAAAAGTGATATGTAGAAGAGACAATGGCTTGTGTAGTAATCTGAAAGCTGGCTAGGGAAGCTGAATCTTCATACAAGATTACCCATGCTAGAGGCGTTTCCAGAGGTGCCCAAAAACTACAGAGAAAAGTGACAGGCAAGTGTCATTGCCTCTTGATAGGGTCTAAGGTGGACAATAGTTGGGACCATGCATGTTGTCATCCATCCAAAAGAATTAATTTAATGCCAAATCCTCATAGAAAGGAAATCATAGCTATGAAATAGATATTTATTTTAAATTGCATTTTCAAAAGTAATTATGACTCTTGCAAATGTACCTTGATCCAGTGAGAACATTAGATTAGACAAACTCTGAGTCACCGGCAAGACTCCCACTGTGAATCCATGTGAATACATTGATATTCTTCTTAATATTATGTTCTTGTTTTTATTATCGAGTCATATTTCAGGGTACATCTTGTAGCTCAGTTAAACACTTGAGAAAAGGTCACTGATAATCTCTTTTATTCAAAATCTTTGACCTTGAATACTTTTTAATGTCAGGTTTTTGTGATAGCCCTGGACACAGGCCATTGAATTTCAGTATAAATAAGACTTGTTTCCTTGTCATTGAAAACTTGAGCAGAATCTTCTAATTCATTGGTGTATTGAATCCAATTTGATCTGGAATCACAATGAAGATGCAAGTAGTTGCTGCATTACTGCTTGTTGCTGTGGTCTGCGGGCAAGCAAAAAGTAAGTTGACCATTTCATTTTATTTTTTTTACTACTGTTTTGATTCCCATTTCATTTCATATACTAATTATTTGTCAGCTTTCAGAGATGCTTCTGTCAAGGTAGGTGAGTATCTTACCTGAAATACTCAGTAGCAATCTGATGTTCTCTGCACAAAAGCCTCTTATACCAAACCCATAAATACTCCCATTAAATTGGTTTTATCTATCAGCCTCTTAAAGTGTGTACTTTTACCACAGGCTATGCATTCCTTTGCCAGAACTGCCACCCCTAAAATAAAAATACCATTTATTGAGGATTCCTTTGCACTTGAAAAATGCAAAATATTTTTTACATTTTATTTGAAGGCATTTTGAAATGGTTTGAAACATGTTTAGAATTTTAGATTACTAAAGATATTAGTAATGGCAGCCTTTCTGGGTTTGGGACAGGGGACTTCTTGGTAGAATACATCAGTTTGCTACTGAGTATTTAAGGTTACACACTGAAATATTTGTGATTATGAGAAGCAACAGTATCATTATCTGTTTAAAAATGCTTTAAACAATTGCATTTTTTAGGTTAGTGGTAAGCACAGTAAGGGGGTTATGCACTAAGGTGCGAATTCAACTGTAAAATTCAGAAACAGCAGATTCCCATAGCAAATACATTTCAATTTCCCCATTGTAAAGTTGTGACAATTTTTAAATGTCAAGATTGCGACAATTTTCCCATAATAAAGTCGCGGCTGTGACAATATTCTCATTATAAAGACGCGACTGCAACAGTAGCAGCCTATTGCGACTGTCTTTATCTGGCGAATTCACACCTATACGCAACAATTTGGACTTTAGTGAATAACCCCCTTAGGGCCAGATTCACCATTCTGCGAAGTGAGCCGCGAAGCCTTCGGCTTATTTCGCAAATGGTGTTATGCGCATGCTGATGTCCTGAGCGCGGACATCAGCATGCGCATTAAAGGGATTCCCCTCCCGGCGAGAGGACTCGAGTCTCCTCGCTGGGAGGGGAATCCCTTTAATGCGCATGCTGATGTCCGTGTGCAGGACATCAGCATGCGCATAATACCATATGCGAAGTGAGCCGAACGCTTCGCAGCTCACTTCGCACTATGGTGAATGAGGGCCTCAGACTTTAGCCGAAGGCTTCGCGGCTCACTTCGCAGAATGGTGAATCTGGCCCTTAGTCTTCTAAAGATGGGTTGCTATATGATAGAATAAGGAGGCATATATTGAATATAAGAACAATAAGAAAAAGGCAAAAACAAATTATTATAAAGGTGTGAGATCTTTTAAGTGAAAACTTACTGGAACAAACTGACTGCCCCCCCATCCACACACCAGTTGAATTTGTCTCTTGAAAGACAGAAGAGTTTCACGCTAAAGGGTCTCTGGAGTAAGATGGCGATACCAGATATTAGAAGCCGAGGTTGATCATGTAGGAAAGGGTATTGGAAAGAACAGAAAAAATGTGATTTGCTGTGTCTCTGATATGGGGATCATTTAAAGTATGGCAATTGACTCTACCATTGTGTTAATAAAGAGTATGATGTGACAAGATAGCTAACTAACTAGTTACTGAGAACTGGTATGTACTAAAGTGTGGTAAACACTTTCTGTGTGTGACAGCTACTTTACTACATATATTTTTTTTCCATTAACAGAGGCGTCTAAGAAAAAAGGGTTGTGTCCTGCTGATTATATTGCTGAACATCCAAATGTCATGAAAAAGTTTTTAGAACTTTATAAGAAAACAAACACAATGCCAAACCTCAGCACCTTGCAAGATTGTTTGGATGATGAGGACTGTGATAATAACAACAAATGCTGTAGTTCCCCATGTGGATCGAAGTGCATGGGATTAATATACTGTAAGTACCTAAAAGCATGGTTTGGGTCTATTAGGCCATAATTCTTTGTTGGTTCTGGTGATATATTTTAAAAAGAGCATTGCAGTTGGTCTCTTCCCAAAGGACAGCGATTTTAAAGTACACATACATGGGACCCTAGTACACTGATGTAAAATATATGCAAGTAAATTTATCAACAGATGTAATTTTTATAAAAATCTAATTACCCATAGCAACACATTATAGATAACTCTAGATTTCCTAAACCAGTGAATGTTGACTTCTATTTGGTTGCTATGGATTTATGGACCTCTTTAGAGTACTTCATTTGTTGACGAATTCCACTGTTAGTATATAGTTGGGGTCAGGGCTGATTTTCTAATGGGAAAATTCCCAGCATCCCTCCATGACCCCCAAAACCAAAAAATCCCCTGGATTTCCCTGCAATTTACCGGTAGCTCTGTATTGCTACTCATAAATCAGCAGGATACATAACATGGGGTGGGTTGTTATATGATCATAAAATCATAATCAAATTAAAAGCATAAAGCTTTTCACAAATAATTTAAAATATTTGAAATATTGCATTGTTTCTTTTAGCTGATGAAGATTTATTCTCAATGAATATCAACAGCGAAGAGGAGAATGGAAACAATGAAAGTGGAATGGACAGGCAAAGAAGATCCCATTCATCGAGTGAAGAAAGTAGTGAAGAAGTAAGAGAAACAACCAGAAAAAATGAAGAAAGTGGAAGGGCCAGGCAAAGAAGATCCCATTCATCAAGTGAAGAAAGTAGTGAAGAAGTGAGAGAAACTCCCAGAAAAAATGAAGAAAGTGGAAGGGCCAGGCAATGAAGATCCCATTCATCAAGTGAAGAAAGTAGTGAAGAAGTAAGAGAAACTACAAGAAAAAATACAAGTAACTATTAAAATTATAAGTATAAAAATCACAGAGGACCAATCTACATTTCCTCTATTACACTACCAGCAAAAATAAAATTCTGAAAACAAAAGATATAAAAGACTCTGGACTGGTATTTTCTTAAAAATTGATCATTCAAGAGATATGGGTTCTGTGCAAATGATATACAATACAATGTAGGTAAATAACATGATAAATTCTGTGCAAATGATATACAATACAATGTAGGTAAATAACATGATAAATTCCTCCAAGGTATAAAGAGTAAATTGGAAAATATTAACTTCATTGCATTATATGATCAGTACTGTGGCAATGCTTGGTCTTTGGTTTGATTCCAGCATGAACATATCAATTAGAGTTTGTATGTTCTCCCTGTGCTTTAATTCAGATACTCTGGTTTTCCTCCCACAATCCAAAACATCCTATGTTGGGAAAAATTACATTTTAAGCTCTGGTTCTTCTCAGAGCCAGAATATAGACAAAGTTATCCTAGACTACATTGGCACCTGTTTGTTTATTGTAATTTTGATTATGTAGCAGATGTCCCAAAGCATTCCCAGTCATTTTTAGCCATCTCAATCTCAGTCTGTGTTATACCAGTGAACACCCTGCCTGTGACTGAGAAAGAGTGTCTTCAAGATTCAACATTAAGTTGTTGATCTGCATTCAATTTTTTTACATGCCACACATTACATTTATATATTATGAATGACTCTTCCTACTGATTCACACACTTGGGGGGATTATTCACTAAGGTGCGAAATAGCAGATTCCCATAATAAAGTCGTGACAATAGTAAAGTCACAACCTTGACAATATTCCCATAGTAAAGTCATGACAAGCAAGAATGCAGCTACAATTTAGAACCCAATTATTTCCCTATGGAAGTAATTAGGTATAACCCTCAGCTCTAAACCCACTTACAGTGAAAAGCATTCCTTAGCAATAAACCATGCCTCAGTCTTAAACTTCTTAGGCAGTCACTGCACCAGAACAAAATCACATGAAGGGGCTAGGCTGCTGAGAAAAAGATAATTGTGTGGCTTTGTGTGATTATTTTGTCATTACAGCTGTCCGCTGCACTCAGGGATGTCCTATTGAATGTCCCTGTAAACCATAAGCAGCAAAAGTGCAAAGCTTGGTTATGATTTTAAACCCAATTATTTCCCTATGGAAGTAATTAGGTAAGCCCAGCTCTATATTAGATCTTAGCCAAAAGGCCTAGAACTAAACCCACTTACAGTGATGATCACTAGGGGGAGCAGGGGCTGCCTTGCAGGCACCTAAAAAGACTCAGGTAGCCTATAAAGTCACGTATTATTACGCTTAGTGAGAGTAAAAATGAAAGACAAGAGAGTATAGGTGATACCTTTTATTGGCTAACAGAATAAATGGTAAATGCAAGCTAATCAGGCAATAAGATGAAACTGCGACAATTTTATACAGGAGGGTAAAAAAACTACTCACAAAGAGAGTGATTCTGGGAATCAGTACTAATCTGAATACAGTTTATATCGAGTGATGACAATAATCGGTACGATTTTTGCAAAATCATTGGATCATTGAGAACACCCGATAATAACTTTTCTTGATACTAAACACAAGTAGTCGTACTACTGGAATTGGTCAGACTGCTATGTCCTTACCATTCATGCCTCTTCAGAACATAGACCTTGGTCAGGTACAAGTATACCTGGCTACAACAGTGTTACCTCTCATGGAGTATCAGACTGGGTCATGAGGCCAGTGTATGCCTCCTTTTCTTGGGGCCACCAGACTGAAATGCCAGGAATTTCTTTACATAGGGACATATTAACCAGTATTACTGGATGGCAGCTAATAGTACATTCTGGTTAAACACTGCAATATTACTACAGTATTCTCATTTGTAACAAATGATTTAGTATTTAGTATATGAATATAATATATAAAATACACAAAGCTTCAATTAAATTAAAATAACATTAAAATTTCAAAAATATGTTCATCATCTAAAATCCCAGAGATAGATATAATTGAGAAGAATAGATTAAGGTCCACATCCTGAAATGTCCGAATAGTCGTGTAGAGCTGTGAATTTGCATCTATTCTCCACGTCCCCATGTTCTCTTATTGACTAAACTCTGTGAAGTAGTGAATACGCGACCAGTTCAGGCATCTACGATAGTAATGAAATTATGGAATTCTTTGCATCATTTTACGTGGGCGTACTCAGGTAACCCTACTATTGAATAAAATGCAGAGTGGTGCGAAGGAGCGAAGGCAACTAGGTGAACTGCTATGAATTCACCTGTTTGACTTAGCCACTTCAGACTGGCGAATTGGATGGATGATGGCAGGGCTCCAGTGTTGCATAAGGTGACCATTCAAAAGTGACAATGGCGACTGAAACTAAGTGACAACATGACCTAGGGACAAGGTGACATAGAAATAATTCACAGAATACAGTTAGTGGGATATGATGAGACTGACGTCCCTGACCTTCATTTGTCAAATTTACCACACTCCACAACTTCTCATCCTACTTCTATCTGCCTGACTACGCCACACTATGCAGTCCACCTGTTTGACAAGTGTATTCTCCACTTAGTCAATACTGAGAAGTGAATTCTCGACTATTTTGGCAATGTGACTCGACTTTAGTCAATGAGACTCAAAGAGTTCCATAGTCTCACTGCTTTTTCAGCAAAGAACCATCTTCTATGTTGGTGCAGTAACCTTTGAAGATGCCTCCTTGTTATAGTTACAGGCTTTGATATAAACAGATCATGGAAGAGATTTCTATACTGACCCTTGAAATATTTATATGTAGATATTGTCACCTTTAAGTTTTCTCTTTTTAATGAATTAAGCCCAGTTTTGATAATCGCTATGGGCATTGTAGTCCACTCCTTCCATTTATTACTGGATCGTAAAGCTGTTCTCAATATTCCATGTTGTGGTCTCAATATTAGGTTTATAGGATTGTAAGTTTTAAGAACTGATCATGTACTTCTAGGCCCTTTTAATGCAGCCAGTGAATCTTTTTTTCTTGGCAGCAGCACTTTGACATTGGTAGTTAGGTTGACAGGCAACTGAAATTCCTAAATCCATGTCAGTTTTACTCAGAGTTTTCCCATTTAGTAAATAACATACCTTCCACCTTTTCATATGTGTAATCTTTAATATGCGCCCCCTCCACAAGGTAATTTATAAAAGCATCAGTAATAAATATAATGAAGACAATAGGGCCCCTATAATTTGTGTATGCTGTACTTTATTCTAGATACCCCTAACAATGAATTATTCAAATGCTTTTTAAAAATATCCCATTTAGGCCCTAATTCACCATTGTGCGAAGTGAGCCGCGAAGCCATTTGATAGTCTTGTTTAGAGTTAAACAGCCGATCAACTCCTCAGCTTATACACCAATATACCACATATGTTGGGTATAAGCTGTATTAGAGATATGTTGTCTCAATTTAGTGATCTGTCCAAGCTACATGTTGAGTTTATAATATTAAGTATTACATTCATTTTGCAAAAAAATTTCTTCACTTTTGACCAAAAGTTCTATTTACAAATTATGGGGACCGCAATGGGGAGCAAATTTGCTCCCTCATTTGCAAATTTATTCATGGCACACTGGGAAATACAATACATTTGGGACCATTGTCCCTTCCAGAAAAATATAAAGCATTACACTAGATATATTGATGATCTATTATTTTTATGGGAAGGAGACATTCAATTGGTCCCTGAATTCATTAAGTATCTAAACAACAACCCCTATAATTTGTCCTTCACATACATAATGGATAAGGTTAATAGAAATCATATTGAATATTTGGATCTTATACTTTTCACCAGTGCTTTTTTTGTAAAAAAAATATTTTCCGGTACACATTAATTAATTTCTCATTATTCCTAATGCATTTCTTTGTAACCCCAACATTAATTAATTAAAGACTGTCAGAGATTTTCCGGTACTCCGTACCGGCGCGTACCATCACAAAAAAAGCCCTGTTTTTCACCCAGAACAATAATCTTTGTACTAAATTATTTCATAAACCTACAGACTGTAATAACTTACTTGATGCCCGCAGTGGCCATTATAGTAAATGGAAAAATAATGTTCCTTTTGGACAATTTCTCTGTATTAAGAGAAATTGTACCAATTTTTCTGACTTTTATGATGAATCTATGGATCTATCTGATAGACTGAGGGATAAACATTATTCAGAAGAATTAATTAGAGATGCATTCACAAGAGCATCAATTATACCTAGAAAAGAACTTCTAATGAAGAAAACACGAGTTGATCAACAAAACAGTGACAGTGTTCCCTTTATGATGAAATATTCTGAGGATATTGCCCAAATTAAAAGTATCGTCCTTAAACATTGGAAAATTTTGAAAACAGATTCAATCTTAGGCCCTTTAATTCCAGAGAACCCTCAAGTTATTTGCACAAGAAATAATACCATTAAGAGCAAAATAGCCCCATCCAGGTTAAAAACAATAAATTAAATTTCTCAAAAGACAAGTCTTGGTTCCTTTTATACACAAAAATGTACCAAAAGTAGATGCACAACCTGTAAATTCATTCCACATATTGAGGAACAATCAAAATATCTAACAGGCCCTACATATGACACCATCTTGAACTGTTGTAGTATTTTTGTAGTGTATTTGATAATTTGCCCATGTGGCATGTTATACGTATGTGGGACGAACTAAAAGGAGTTTAAACACTAGGTTCCTTGAACATCTAAGAAACATAAGAAAAGGCTACACTTTACAATCCTTATCTAATCATTTTAAATTAAAACATAATAATGATCCCACAGGGTGTTCTGTATTAATTTTGGAACATGTTAAACAAAATTATATAGGAGAGGATAGGTTTTTAAAATTGAGGCAAAAAGAAACCATGTGGATACATAAGTTGGATACTTTAGTTCCAAATGGAATTAATGCGAACCTTGATTTAGCAGCTTTTTGATAGTTTAATTGCTTCAAGTTTGAGATGTCATATTTTGCATTGTTTATTTTATACAAATTGTAATTGGAAGTGTCACTACAGCTCAGCATTTATTAAATACCTAAACCATTTAGAGAGATTGATATATTTGATATAGAGGGTTAATTTGTAATATGTTTAATCAATTTAACTTTGATATTTAATATATTTTGCTATAGTGTAGTATGATTTATGTGTACATTTTTTTGGCCCCTGTTGCTATTCCGTTGTGAGTGATTATCACATTGCAGGATACCATTGCCTGCCGGTAGTACTGAGAAAGGGAGGGGTTTATTGTAGTTCATTATTGGTTGCCTGAATCACTAGCCTAATGCTCAAGATTGAAGCACAAGTTGCGTTTCAATACAACATTGAATATGAGAGTATTCCAAGCCGTCCCCTATTGTGACGCGATCGTTGTGCGCCAGTCACATGGCACATTTCTGAATTCACTTGCTTGATGTTCATTATTGAAACGCAAGTTGCGTTTCAATACAACTCTGAATGTGAGATGGTTTCTAGCCGTCCTCTCTTTGTGACGCGATCGTTGTGCGCTGATCACATGGTTGGACATTTGCATGTCTGCATGCTTGATGCTTGGTTCGGCGTGTGCAGTAGAAGTGGTGGAGAGCCGATATATAGGTAGGCAACTTAAAGTAATGGATATCTTATATTAACATCTAGATTATACCATATTGGCATTCTATTGGTTGCTGAGCTTTGGAGACACTCCCAAAAATGCAGGTTTTTGGTATGATTTTTTTTTGTATTTAAGTATGGTGGATATTATATTTTAATTATTCTCCTGAGCAAGCTGCAGACTACATGCAGGGAAACGCGTTGAGATTTTACTACTATTTTAATCAAAATGCTCTTTTACTCCGTATGTTTGTGATTATGATTTTATCTTCTGTTGCTTGATTAAACGATTTCTTAACATATTGCGCTATGATGAGATTATTTCATCTTTCCATATGATATAAGATCTATGTTTGCAAGTTGGATATTTTGGAGTTTTTGCCATTGGAACCATCCTTTGGAGTGTTGCCCTCAAGTTTTGATCGGTTTGGAGATTGTTGAACGCTTGAGTATTGCCTTTATTTGGTGAGAGTTCCCACTATTGGGGTTTCGTGGCACGTTTTGTACACTGAATGGTGGAATTATTCTGATTTCAACACTGAGAAGTTTTTGAATCACAGGATTTATTGATTTTTATTCAAAGATTACTTTATATTGGTGGCAGTTTACCCTGTTCTATTACACCATCTTCAATTGGTAATGCACTTAGTGCAATTTTTTCTGTGCTTTCTTTTACAGATTTCTATTTCAACTCCTCAGATTAATTTGGTGCAAAAGGTGGGTAAAAGTAACAAGTCTTTTCAGCTGTCCTGGTATGACAAAGTGAGCTTCCCCTCCTTGAAAGATCAGCATCTGCCACTGATATAAATATACATACAGGTATATATACAATATATATATATATATATATATATATATATATATATATATATAAACTAATAACATGGAGCCTGGACATAAGAAACTCAGGCAACAAATGCTTTAGCAAAAGGATTTTTAATTCTTCCACTGCTCAGTGGCAGGGGGAGCATGTCTGAAAGCACATGTCAATCAAAATGCTCTGTTGGCTTCCTTGTACTGACCACCACGGGTAAGAACGGTGAGGAAAGTTGGCAGAGTAGGAGCGCGACCCTATACAGGTAACAGGTGTATGGTATATAGACATTTGTTGACCTAGCTTTGCAACGTACAGCACTCCTCCAATAGTGAATCCCCCCTTAATCCACATTTTATCTCATTACAAGCAAACCCCCTTACAAGTAGCACCTGCTTCAGGGATTAGTATGTCAAAATTACTATCTCACTGGACAGTAAAGGGTTTCATATATTTTGCAGTTTGGGATCAATTATACTGTATTTTTTAAGTAATAATCATATTTTATGTTCTTCACCAATAGAAAGGTCATATCAATATACTTATTTAAAATATAAGCTCTGCTGAAACAAAAGAAAAGGCAGAAAAAAATTCTCTACAAAGGGATTTCATTGGTTATGTGCATGTAATGATATAAATCCCCACCACTCCCCTGACATCATTATATTCTGTTCATGCCAGTGTCTTCTGGCAACATGTGAGTTTTAAGTAATTTAATCCCATTAGAAGATTAAATAAAATGAAATATACAATACAATATCATACTCTTCATAAATATATTGTAAGCCCTTAAAATTGCTCCCTTATTATAAAACGTAAAAAGGTTATCAAACAATGTCCTAAGATGACTTTACACATTCAGTTCATTTGTAAAAATATCACATTGAAGCTTTGGTAATAATAGGGTTATCTTACAAGATTTCTGTTAAAAACAAGTGGACTGTTGTTTTTAGTATGAACAAAAAGGTTTTCCCAAACAAGCCGGAATAAGAAAAAAAAAGAAAACAAAATCTTCCTCTGTAACCTTTAAAGCTACAAATTAGGGATTTTTTTTTTTGTGACCTTTTTTGACATTACATCCTGTAAATGAATACAAGTTTTCAGACCAACCTGTTATTATACATTGCACAGATATAATAATTATTGGATTAAAAGAAAAGGATTATTGGTAATAACTGGTAAACGTTTCCATTTATAATTTTTGATCTGGAATAATAAATTAATGTAGGGTTGGAGTGCCAACGTCGATACAACCCTTCATGATTTGATATAAATAAGTCCCACTTACTCCTTCTGATGTGAACAGAAGCTTCCTTGTCATCAGTTTGTTGATACTTCTAAGACTTCAAACCACCATGAAGGTCAAAGTGTTATCCATCTTGCTGCTCATAGCAGTGGTCAGCACATATGCGGAAGGTAAGTTACGGACTTTATTTTACTTTCATGACTATCTGTTGATTCTAATTATTGTTCATATGAAAAAAATCAATACAGCCGAATGCAACATTGTCAGTTTCCTTGTGTTATGCCTTTCACCTTAGTTACAAGGGCATTTAAAAAAAGAAAAGGCTTGTAGAGTGCTGAAGGTTTAAGTGTTGGTCAGCATCATCATTGTGACCACCAAAACTTGAAACATATTTTTATAAAGGAATAATAACATTTATAGTGTAAGTTTCAGTAACAATGGTGACCACACCATTACCCAATACTTCCAAGATGTCCTACAATGTGGAGAGGTTGTGATAATTCATTTAATGTTCTTGTGATGAAAGGAGATATTCCATGTTACAATATGGTGCTACACCATTGACTTGTGTATATTGAAACATAATATGAAGTTGATAGCAATGAAAAACAGAATGAAGTTATCAAACCAACTTCAAAACATTGTAGAGAATTTAGAAGAATTCATGCTGGTAAGTCAAGACAAGCGGTATATTGTCTAATAGACTGATATTGTTTACATACTGACTTATTTGGCATGGTCCCAAATCTCAAATTTATTGTAATTCAATTACTTGTGTGAAAAGAACAGTATTAGTTAGTATACATAATATGAGAAGCTTATATCATCCTAGCATGAAACAAATTGAAATAAACCATGATAGCATTTCAAATACAAAATATATCAAAGTTGGAAAGACCAGTGGTCTAACTTATTTAAAAAAAGTGAAATAATATAGTAGACATAATGAATAATATGGAAATGTATAGAAATGTATGTAACGTAGGTTACTAAGCACAGATTGGTGCGTTGCCTGTAGGATAACATATTTATTTGGGTAAACATGTAGAGTGAATATATGTAAGGAATCTAAAAAAGAAAGCGATACTGGAAACATAAAGATGAAAAGAAGTAGTCAGAAGAAAGATAGGAAACCTATAGTTATAGTGAATATATTCTTTTAAAGGAAGGATATCAAATGAAATGTATATGCTGATATTTTCCACAGAAGAAACAGAGAAGAATACAGAGGATGAGAAGCGTGGGATGTGCCCCCATGACTATTTCAAAAAGCACCCTGAGCTGAAGGAAAAAATGCACAAATATTTCATGAAAAAGAAAGAGGAGCACAAAAAGCATTCTGAGGAGAAAGAAACAGATGACAAGGGGAAAGGAAGAGAAGGCAAACACAAAAAGCACTTTCCAGACTTCTCCAAAATGCCCAGCTGTGACACAGACGCAGACTGCTTGAATAAAACAATATGCTGCCAAGGTCCATGTGGAAAGAAATGCATGAAAGCCATATTCTGTAAGTATCATCCACTGCGAATATAAATATGTCTTTATGCTCCCAAACATTCCATTTCTAAGGGAGCATTGTATAAAACAGATAAGGTGGTAACATTCCTTACTATTCCTAGGAATTCATGTGACTTTCCAAAATGCAGCACAGTGCATTGGTGCAGTGAACAATTGTGATCCAGGCTCCCCAAGACAACATTCTGCACCTAACAATAGGACTACTCAACTAATGTGCTGAGCCATATACACATGGTTCCCCCAACTAACCCATTGGTTCTCCCACTCAAGCACCTAAAGTAAAATGAAAGCAGGAAGTAATATGGTGATCAGCTCTGGCATTTATAGAAAATGCAATAAAAATATGCAGCAAATCAGAAAAGAACAACAGGGATTATGATGGTGATTACCTTGACATGACACGTATTCCTGGTTTTAGGTTCAAAAAGGCCAAGTTCTCAAGACAAAGAAGCAAAAAAATGTGTTACGAGAATGATAGAGTTTAAAAAGTAGGGGGGGGAAATAATTTTCATATGGGCATTGCCCTGGTCAGTATTGGCTTTTCCCCCAAGATGTTTGGAACATATAAAAAAGATGTTATGCTACATAAAGCACAAAGACAGATGTTTCTGTTCAAATTACTAACTGTAATATGAGTTTAGCATTCTGGCCAGTGACATGATATGAAATCCAGGACATGACTACTGATATACTTCCTACTAATGCAAGGAAGTTTATCTTATTAACTAGGAAGGATACAACCTCCTGCCCTTAGCAAGTGAAAACAAAAAATAATTTATCTCTGTTTCAGCAGAGATTTTTCTATCCCTTCCATTATTTCTCTTTGGACACACCTCCTCCCTCTCTCACATACTAGGGTCTAAAATACTGGTTTTCATAAGCTCTATGTGTACATGAGTGTCTGAGAGAAGATGGGGCACATCTAAAACAACAAAATGGATGCCTAGTACTTTCAGGGAGCAATGGGATGCAGGAGCTTATAACTTCTTAATGGTGAGTCAGATCTAAGAGCTTTAAGTTTTATTGTGTTTTTATCTATCAGACCTTGTGATTTAATAAGGGATTAAAACAAAATTACATCTTCTTTAAAAACCAATGAATCTAGATCATTGAAAAAACATGCTATGGTTGGTAGGCATTATGCTCCCTTCTTTAATGAGCTTTAGTGTGCCAGCCAATTTGAAGATAAGAAGATTTTCTGAGCTAACACATAAGTATCAGATAGTTTGGGATAGCAAAAAGACTACATTCTGGTCAGAGTATAAGAATGATCAGTTTTATACAACAAATATTACACTAATTTATAAATATGTACAACAAGAAATTGTTCCTTTTATGTTCCAGCTGAAAGTGACCTGAAGTGGCCTCATGGTGATGACAATGAAAAGAGTCGAGATAAACGAGAAGCTGAAGAAGTGAACGAACCCCCAAAGGAAGTAGAAAAACCAAACGATGAAGAAGAAGGAAAGAGACAAGAACATTGCAAAGAGAAGCATGGTAAACATGGTAAACATGGTAAACATGGTAAGGGAGAAAAGCATGGAAAAGAAAATAGAGAGGATGAAGAGAATGGAGAAAACAACAAAGAACATGGAAAGGGGAAGAATGGCCAAAAGGAAGGAAAGAAGCATGGAAAAGATGAAAAGCATGGGAAAGATGGGAAGCATGGAAAAGATGGGAAACATGGGAAAAATTGTAAGCATGGAAAGGGTCAGGAAAATAGTACTGAACAAAGTGAGGGTTCCAAGAAAGTGTCTGGAGAAGACACAGAACCATAAAATTAACCAAGCCCAGCTAATGAAGGAGAAAATTAATTTAGCCAACATACGGCATCCAAGCTAGTCTCCACCATATAATACCCAAAGAAGGGTCTAAAAAGTTCTAGAAAAATAAAAAAAGCATTAAAAAAATATGTAGAAATTTATCAGCAGACCCTTTCCCTCTCTTCATTCAAACGTGACCATCAGTTCACAGACAAAGCTTGTGTCAATGTAGAAATAAATATCAGCATTAAAAAAATCAAGCAAGACACTTGTGTACATGTTCATTTCATCAAAAATGCATCCAGTCTTGAAATTTGAAAGCAATTGGTGTTCTCATGGCTACATTCACCACCAGGAGGTTTCAGGAGTAAAATAGTGAACCTAATATTTTATTTTATATAGGATGGCTAACAGATTACTGAATGTTTATCTCACTGCAGACTGTAAATATAAAATGAATATTTATATTCATTAATATAAATATATTAACAGCTAAAACTACAAACCCCGTTGTGGCACACCACTGATCTTGGCAAATATTTCAGTATCAAAAAGAGAGAAAAAATGCTAGGCTAGGCTTCACATTTCCTGGCCCCCTGGGCTTTTAACATTAAACACAGGAGTTTTACTGACATATTTATGATTATAAAAATGCAAAACCCACCAACCAGTGCCAAGGTACCCTATGTATGGTGGGTATGCACAGATACATAATCATATAGTTTATAAGACTGAAAAACGATACAAGTCCATCCATTCCAGTCCTTCCTGCAATGTTTACCTCTTGTTGGGAGGCATTGCTTAGACGCAATATAACCATAAAGTTACTTAGCATTACAAGTGTCTTGTACCCCAACTGTAGGCTTTTATATAGGGGACAGACTCCCAAACCAATGCATTATTAATTAAGAAGGCCTCCATATTAAAGCGAGTCTGAGATTCTTACTTTTCACTCTTCTGGACATTGACAATGTATTGATTAATGTAAAGGTCATTCTGAAATGGAAATAGGCAGGGCTGGAAAAATGAAGAAAGCAGAAAAAAACTACAGGGAAAATCCTTAGTGTAATACTGTATAATAAATGTATCAAAGTTTAAAAAACACTTCTAATATCAGTATATACACTGGCAGTGAAAGATTGTAGAACAGTGCGATGATAACGTAGTATTTATAACAGTGGGAAATCGCTGTATAGTACAGTGATCATAGGATTCTTCCAGGATAGGGGAATATATTATCCAGTATAAACCAAAGTTTGTGGATATTGGTGAAAAGATCTACTGAACTTAGTGGATAGCAAATAGAACGAGGGGTTTAACCCCCCCCCCCCTAATATAAAGCACTCACCAGAAAGTGCTAATGGAACAAGCACTAAAAAAATCTTGGATTCCTATGATGCAGTCCAGATGTGTCCCTTAGTATGGTGCTGGATAATTCCCTTACATGTCGGATATAGAAAGCAGGACCATAGTGCAATAAAAGGAGTATTTATTACGACAATAAAGTATACTCACAAACTGGTAATATAATACAGGCAATACAGGTATAACTGTGACACGTTTCGCCAGTCAAACATTGGCTGCATCAGGGGTATGCAGTATAAAATTCCAGAAATGCGATGTTTGAATGGCAGCATTTCCAAATCGTTATTTGTAATGGTACAATTGAAAATCGCGGTTTAACTATTGAATCGCAATGACATCAGACGTCAGTGACGTCACGCACAACGCCTTGATGTTGTGCGTTCCGAAAGGAGGAAGTGGTCGCGGCTAATGCATTCCACTCACTAATAGTAATGCAGTTAATTGCCGATGTGGAGAAAGGGTGAATAAATGAGAAAAATGAAAAGGGTAAGTGCTAATAAAGTGATTATTAATAATATAAATAATATATCATTAATATGGATGCATAAAAAAGTGAAACTTTAAAAATCGATTATGGAAGATGGATAATGAATGCAAAAAAAGGAAAAGGGGATGAGAAATGAATAATAAATATGAAATTAAATAATTGACAATTAAGCATGTTGAGAAAAATAATTATGAATAATGGGGAATTGTGGAAAATATCGAGCACTGAATACATAAACCAATAAGGAAAAGTAAAATGCGTAAAAGGGATAAAAAAACTTAAAAGGAATTGAAAGACAAAAAAAAAGGGAAGATGTCATATGGGAAGAATGTAGTGGAAGCAAACAGCACAACATATGAACGAATAAGAAAATATGTGAAGTAAGAAAATTGCAAGAAAAACATAAAAACAAACATAAAAAATACAAATACTTTGAAATCAAAATGCTATTGGCACTATGAACAGTACAGGGCACCCATCACTTTCAGATTCATTTTAAAGGGGCACTATAGTGCCAAAATAACTGCACACATACATATGAAACTACTTTATACTAAGCCAATTGCTAACACGAATAGTTAAAAAAAACTTTTAGGGAAGAAATAATACTTGCCATTTGTTTCGCTGATTAGTTGTAATGAGAGTTGACATTTTGTCCTCACCTGCTTCCCCGCCCCCCCCCCCCTTTTCCCTCTTGCAAGTTAGGCAACATGAGAAAAAAAAAGGCGTTAACTGCTATTGGTTAAGCAGTGTGCTGTTGTTTAGGCCTCATCAATCATGCTTGTTTACATTTCTGCATGGCATGGAATGCACAACATTGCATAGGCTTTGCTTGGGAAAGCCAACTTGTATGCAGGCGTTAAGTAGTAGTTAAAGCAAAAATGTCTGGGGGAGGTTACCTTTTCATGAAAAACTGTCCGGTACACATCACACACATTTCCTGGTGCTGGGAGTTTTCCAGAGCTCTGTAATGAATCATTCTGCTTCACATGAAACATCTACTGGGGAGAAAAACAACCAAAATCTTTGAAAGAAAGCGCAAAGAAACAAGCACCTAATAGTGCCTTATCAAAAAGTATAATGAATAAAAGTAAAGTCCAAGCGTACCAAAAAAACAGACACCACCATGTAGTGGGTGTGGAGATGGTATCATTAAATGCTCACCAGATGGAGGTTTTACATAAGCTTTGTAAATGAATAGTAATCAAATCTTCAAACCATATAGGACTCCTTTCTGCACACAAGTACGACAACTTTAGAGTGCTCTCATGTAGTTGAATAATCCCAAAAGATCATGGACAAAGAGAAAACAAAGCCTCCATAGCGTAAAACAACTTTTTAATGTAGCAATCAATAAAAGTATAGGTTATACTCACAAACGGAGTGTTAAAACAGGCATTGAATGATCGTCAGTGTGGAATAAAGATGGTTAAATTCCAGTGTATAGTGTGTAAAACTGATTAAGTAATGCAGGAAAAAGTGAACAAACACTCAGGGTAAAATCTTCTCAACGCGTTTCGCCACCTCTCAAAATAACTAGCAGCTTCCTCAGGAGATTGAATATGTTCAATCTGTGACAGTAGCAGTCTATTGCAACTGTCTTTACCTGGTAAATTCACACCTTTACACAACAATTTGCACTTTATCCAATAACCTCCTATATAAATATTAAATTAAGCAATATTACTCTAAGTCCGAGATAGAGTTAAGAATGGTTTATGTTAGGCAAAGTAGACATTTGGAACAAGTATCCATGTGCATATTGATGGTCGGGGTTGTATTTGAGTGTGTTCCTTATCTCACTTTATATATATGTCTTTGTTTGCTTTGCAACTCACATTTGATAAAGGGTACTTACCCAAAGCATGTTATGTGCTGAATAAACAGGTAGTGGCAATACAACCTTTTGTAATTTTAGTGAATCTCTCCATTTATTCATTACAATTATCTGAGTTTGGATGGAGTTCTTTAGATTCCTGAATGTTTTCCTGGGTACCTAACTACGTGTCCTACTTCTATTTTATATGTTTTTAAACTAATCATAATCTGCCTGCCACTGGATCTTGGGCTGGGCATTCCACACAGAGGCAGTTCTGGCTAGATTTACACCCTGGGCAAACCACCCCTTGACCAACATTAACATCCCCCCTCCCCCACTCCCCCGCCACCACTAACACAACAATACATTACATATTTCCTGAATGCTCTGATTTGGATATCCCTGTTTTGCTTCGTGTTCATGTTTCCGATTACTGGGTTTTGACCTCTGGCTTGTCCCTGGATACCCTCACTCCTATCCAATCCTACCTTAGCTTGTCCTGCCCATTGTATTCGAGCCCCCAAGACTTCCTGTCTCTGCTTATGCTCAGGTTCAGTCACGCAGTGTACCCTCATCGCAGGCTTCTTCTGGAGTTTCTTGAAGGGGCAGGGTAAGAGCCACTCCACCTTCCTGTCCCAAAGGCAGCGGTGGACTAACCTGAAGCGGCTTGCTATAGCAACCTGGATAGCGTTGTATTGTTTCCCTCAATCCCAGCCGGCTTTCTCTTTCCTTTGCAGTGCTTCCTCAGTAACAAGCTCAATTCCTGCTTCCCTTACAGTCAGTTGCTCTGCTATTAGAGTCCAACTTCCTGGGTTGCCACCCTGTTCAGTTTCTCAGTGGCTGAGAAACTGAACAGAGTGGCAACCCAGAAAGTTTTGTTTTGAGTTTTTTTTTTGATGGCAATGTTATCTATCACACATACCAGAACTCATAATACGTATTTAATCAGTTTCATAAAACAATTGTAGCGCAACTGCTACTAGGGCTATTTTATTGCCCTGCACCATACCTTGCAATAGTGACATTATCATATACTAGGCTAGCAAAAAAATGATCTCAAGGTTGTAGGCCCCAATTAATATGGAGGGGTATTTAAAATGCAGATATTTAGGGGGTTATTCACTAAGGTGAGAATTTGACTGTCGAATTCTCAAAAAGTGTATTCCCATAGAAAATCCGCAACAATTTCCCCATTGTAAAGTCGCGACAATTTTCCCATAATAAAGTGGCAACTGCGACAATATTCTCATTATAAAGCTGTGACGGTGACAGTAGCAGCCTATTGCGACTGTCTTTATCTTGCAAATTTGCACCTATACGCAACAATTCAGACTTTAGTGAATAACCCCCTAAGGGGTTCCACCTTCCCTCTGGTGCTGTCAGTGCTGCTCTCTCTCTCTCTCTCCCTCCCTGTTGTTACACTGTCCCAAGTTAGGATGCCCCTCCCTCTCTGCTGGGTGGATCGTTTTACTCACTGTGTAGCTGGCTGTTCTGTGGATCAGATACAGTGTATTTCTGTGTCCTTTTATTTAGTTTTTAGTGTGTGTCTGCTTGCCTGTCGGTTTTACCCGATTTGGGATCGGTACCTGCTTAATTAGGGCCTGTCATATGCGATCCCGGATCCTTGTGCTGTGGGAGGTTCAGCAGTTAGACGTGTGCCAGCTGATCATGCAGGGACTGCAACTCTCGATTCGGTACTGGCAGCACAGGGTAATTATGTTCTCCCCGGTTTCCCTTGTTGTAGGGACTTGAAATGTCGATTGCTTCTGTCTGGTTCACCAAACTAACCAATCA
>WMED01004803.1:0-18700 GCA_019650415.1 Pipa parva
GATAGCCTGTCAGAGTGCTTTGCAGAAGTGTATACCCCATCCCAAAATGTAACAATTGACAAATTACTTCTGCTATTTAGAGGGTGCATTGTATTTCATCAATATATCCCAAGCAAGGGTGCCCGCTATGGGATTAAATTTTATAAATTATGTGAGAGTTCGACCGGGTACACTAAATTTTTTAGATTATATGAGGGAAGGGACACACATTTAGACCCCCCTAGTTGTCCCCTTGATTTGACAGTCAGTAGCAAAATAGTTTGGGAGCTCATTACTCTACTATTGGGCTGAGGTTACCACTTATATGTGGATAACTTTTATACCAGCATCCCCCTGTTTAGAGCCCTATACTCGCTAGACACCCCAGCCTGCGACACAGTCAACCATAACCGGAAAGGCTTGCCAAGAGAATTATTGAATAAAAAACTGAAACGTGGAGAGTCTTATGCTCTGAGAAGTGATGAGCTCCTGGCCATAAAATATATGGACAAAAATGTTTTTATGCTGAAAACAATCCACGATGAGTCAGTAACTTACTGTATGTACGGCAACGTGGCACCCAAGCCCCAACCCAAAAGCCACGTTGCATCAAAGATTATAAGAAAATTATGACCAATTACAACGCCACCAGAAAATCTAGAGCTTGGTACAAAAAGGTTGCTATACATCTACAGTAGTCCAGCTAGCAACCTATAATTCCTTTGTTGTCTTCAAGGCAGCAGTACCAGACTCCAATTTGACTTTTATTAAGTACCAGCAGCAGCTACTCTATTCTTTGTTGTTTGGTGATGCTGAGGTGGAAGCAGAGGTTTCTGGCAGTGACAATGAAGTCAGACTGGTTGGGAAGCACTTTATAAAGTGTATTCCTCTGACACCTGGTAAGAGGTGTCCCCAAAAATCGTGCAGGGTATGTCGTAAACGTGGCTTTAGGAAAGATGTGCGGTATTATTGCCCAAAGTGCCCCAGCAAACCCGGTTTATGTTTTGAAGATTGTTTTGAAATTTATCACACACGTGCTTTTATATACAATACCTTGTGATTTTCACTGCTTCAGCACAGGTGGTTTTACCTGGCACTTCTTCTTCCATTGTTATATAAGGAATGTTATATTGAGAATATGTTCTAGCCTAATATGACAGACTCAGGGAAGTATAGAGATTACACTTTTCTAAGTATGAAAATTAAAATACTTTTTAAAGCTAAACCTATTCCTTGTAAGGAATACATTATTTCAATTTGAAAATATTTAACGGCAAACAAAATGGCTTTATTCGGAATTGGCAAATGCGAACGGCAACTAATCTTGAGAAAACATTAAACTGTAGAAAACAAGAGGAATGAACAGATGAATAAATCACTGTAATCCCCATGGAGTGCAACATTTTTACACTTCCTACTATCACATTTCTTCTGCTCTTCCATTTTATAGATCACAATGGAATCTAGGAACACAATGAGGAAAATGTAAAATCCTGAGACAAATAAAATAGTAAACTCTGTGTTTATGAAACGACTAATGGCATGTATTTCTTTATTACATTGCATCACTTTTTTAAAAAAACATCCAAATAATTAATATATTATTGTTAATGTTAAGTTTTTCTTTGTGGCTGTAAAAAACAAAAACAAAAAATAAATAAATAAACATAGTTTTGGAGGCATTGGCAGGAAAATGAGGCAATTTATGTTAAAAAGTCTCAGTAGCCTATTTAAGAATGTCCAAACGGTGATGTAAAGGTTCTAATTTACATTCATTCGCCACTTTCTGATCTTCACATTTCAGCAAACTGCCGTGTGGCGAAATTGTGACCAATATGGATGCCTATTACTGACGCAAACTTATGGAGCTCTTTGCTTTACTTTGTGCGCACATGCACAGGTTATTAGGCCATTCATCAAGCGCTGGAATCTGTCAAAGTAAGCGAGCTTGGCAAGGGGTATTGTGTCAAATTCACCAGATTTACTTCATCAGATCACAGTGGCAAATTAGGGGGTTGATGGCAGGACTCCCTGTTGTCTGACTGTCATATTGCACTACACAATAAGATCCATCTGACCCTGTTCACTTCTTCGGTGTGAGAATTCTTAGTAAACAAGAAATGGCAAATTTCTTGACACACAAGCACACACAGGTAAATACTACCAACTATAGACAAATCTGTTTCCAACCGCAGTTGCTTTCACTTTATTGCTTAAAAAGTGCATTACCCTAAAGCAGGGGTCTTAATTTAAAGTGGATGGGCTGCATTCCTTTAAAATTAAACACACTCTGCCCCCTGCCAATTATTTATTATGTTTCCACCAAACACCGCTTCCTTGCAAGCACTGTGCACAGGTAAGGAAGCATGGCAGCCATGCTCATCCCTCAGTTACTCTCTCCTGCCCTGAGGATGTCTCTGGGGCTCTACTGCATGCAGCCCCAGGTTTCAGACCCCTGCCTTAAAAGAACTCCAAACTATACATGACATACCTTCTGTTTTTGTAGGGCTCAATATGCAGGTATAAATTAACCTAACATAGCAGACCTGGGACCTAAGGTTCTCAAGATATTAATTGTAGAGTGTCTCGTTTTTGCCTCTACAACCTTTTGAGCTGCAATTTTCATACCATAGAAGCAAAGGTAACTGCTACCAGGCACATGGAGTGTAGGAACAAAATATAGGACCGCTCAATCCCCATAATCCGCAGTAAACAGTCAAAAGTCCGTAAAATCCAATGGGGTGCCAAGGAGGATAGACCCAGTCCTGTAAGTATGTGAAAAAAATCATAGTGGCACTATGATTGAGTGCCACTGGCACGAAACGCGTTAGGAGGCGCTATTGATGTTTTTAAACGATTTTGGATTACTTAAATCCTGTTTTATTATGTCAAAATAAACATCGCTGCTTTTAATTTTGGGAGTGCTGGAGATTTTCTTTTGCACATACATGGAATGTAGGGCCTAAAGCTTCCCCAGGGCCAGAACTATGGTTAGGAACCATAGAAAACCAACCATGATGCAGCCAGTCCCTGTGGGAAGACTCTGTCCTGCAGTCCTGAGAGATTAACACTGCAGTAGTGCTCTGAATATTATATCTTGTTTCCCTACTGGTTCTCCCCTCAGTGGGGCTTCACTATGGCTTACTTATCTGTAAGCCTGTCAAGGACTGCTTAGAACCATCCAATCCTTTAATAACTTACAGATAAGTAAGTCATACTGAAGTTATGGTAGACTCCAGAGTGTTGCTACAGTACAATAGGTTGCAGCACAGTATAGAAAAGGGGGTGGGGTTGCATAGTATAAGAAATGGAAGGGGGCAGCACAATATGGGAAAGGGGGATGAATCAGTATAGGAAAGGGAGCTGCACACTATGGTCAAGGAGAAGCACACTATGGCAAAGAATGATGAGGTGTTGGGTCATCTCCTGCCCAGGGAGCCTGCTGCACTTCCAGGTCACTTCCTGTAGTGTGTGCCCAAACTTGTTTTTGTTTGGTCAGTCCAGACCGAAGCCTAGGTTCTGTTTTGTTTTATTTCTGTGTTTCAAGCCTTACTTTATTTCCTGACTTTACCACCTGCTGCCTGCTCCACTGCCTGGGACATCACCCGAGGAACTGGGATCCTGGTTTTTCCAAGCAGTAAATACTGGGCTGGGGTCACCTGAAATCTCCAGAAACTCAGGCTTCCAGTGCTCTGAACTTGCTCCTGAGAGTCTGTACCTGTAACAGACTGTTAGAGTAGTTTTATTAAAATCAGATTTATTGTGCTATAGAAGTAAAGATGTAGCAAATACAGGATCATGGCATGACACAATCAAATATCAAACTCTTGACAATGCCACAGTGTCTAAACAGGACATACAGTATGTATGCTGATATCTTCTTCTCCTACTGACGCAACTGTAATTTCACTGTTGTGTATGTTATGTACTGTCCAGTGACGATACATCTAATCTAATTCATAAAATCCATTACATTTATAGGACTAATAACATCACAAAATTACAAATCCTATTTGACTGGCATGGAATATTTTCCCACTTCATGATTATTAAATTTAAAGTTGTATTGCATAGTGTTTTTATTTTTCTTAATGAAATATTTAAATGCTACATATTTATGATGCATAAGCCTTGTATCATAAAATATAGCTGAAATTAGCGAAGATAAAAACAACACAAAGCAATAAAAATGAGGGATTAAATGTTTTCACGTTTTTACACTTATGGGAACGATTGCCATTTCACATTGTCATTTTATTTTTCTAGTATTAAAAATGTAGGAATTAAAGTTGCAGAAAGCTTTAACATGTCCAAACGGAAGGGTTGGTCAGAGAATATTGTTATATAGGGTATAAAATAAAAGGAATATAATTATGACACCCCCTAAAAGCATTAATGAAAAAGGGAAATGTATTTTAATGTATGGAAGATCAAGTTGGGCAGTAGGTAGGATAGTGATATACTGCATTGCAAAAATATTTTATATTATCGGTTCCTGTTTCTTCGTTAATAGATCATTTAAAGCAGAGCCTATAACTCAGTTTTACTTACACGAGGCTTCAATTTCCTTCCGTGTGTCTGTAAAGAGCAATCTGCAACCACAGAAGACAGACACAAGGGATTCAAAAGACTCCTCAAGCAATCACACAATCAAAAATCAGGTGCCCTGCTCCCGAATAGGAGTGCAGCAGACTCCAGAAACATTTTGTTCACAATAGAGTATGAAATATTACACAAACAAAAAAAAAAAAAATGGTGGAGGAAGAATGACTCCAAAGGCAGCAATCATTGCATACCCTTTATTGTGTCAATAATTACACACAACATGTTTCGGGCTGGTGACCTTTGTCAAAGCTTGAAATGTTACTTTACAGCAAAGTTGTGATTGCGCGGTTGCTGGAGGAGTTTTTTTGATTCCTCGGTGCATAAAACTCATCATTCTTTTTCTCGATTATGAAAAGGAATTTGATAGTCGATTATCAATAAAGTAGAAAGTAGATGATCAATATCTCATAAAAAGTCTCTAAGCAGAAGATTTGAATGCTTTGTATACCTTTCCAGTGTTTGATTAAGATAACATTGTCCTTGACCACTCCCATGATATAAGAACAAAGGAAGAGACTCCAGAAAATGGTTGTGGGTTGTCCTTTGTTTCTGCATTTGTGGACAGCCTACTCTCATGGCTCAGGATCTAAAGTAGATATGTTTTCTTGACACATGCTTGTTGAGCACTTTTATAAAATAACCTTAAATTAAAATTATTGCTTGAATATACATACAGTATGTTACTAAATATTTCAGGTTACTTTTCTAAAGTGGTGTTGCTCAAACTTGGTCCTATATAGTCAGATCCAAGTATACACACTTTTTCTAACAAGCGGTTATTGTTGTTTGCAAATTCTTGCAAAATAAAAATCATTCCTCCACTGACGTTGACTTCACAATTTCCACACATACTAACAGACGCATATCAAGCCTTCAGAGCACACCCTTTACACTGTGCCTTGATGTGATTTGGACCCTAATGATACTTTAAAAAAAAAAATCATACATAGTTTTTGTGAATATAATGAAGAGTATTCACAATACCTTCTTGTTCCCTTAAAAAGAAATTCATATTAAAATGGACATACTGCATGTTTGGAGATCACACAATTCAAAACCTGAATATTTTCATCTGTTTAATAGCATTTCCCACACAAATGTATTTAACATCCCCAAAGCTATTCTCACCACCAGACAGTATGATTATTATCCAATCTGGGACAATTTTAATGCCTGATTAATCAGCTTACATAACCATGTTTCTGCATCGGAAATGCTTTGTATAGAATTACTCATGCTTCTCAAATAGAGGAGGTTTCATTAGGTCATAACATTGCAAGGTTTGTTCAGAATAAGAAACTAAACAAATTTAAAGAAAAAAAAAAGTAGAAAATGCTTATTTCCGATTGCAATTTCCCACCAAAAATTGTGACATAAATGTGCATTGTTTTGGACTAAGCACCCTGATATACCAAATGTTATTTGTTTGGAACACATAACATAGCAGGGTTGCTGTTCCTTTCTCAAACCTAAAAAAAAAATCTGTAAATCTGAATTACTCTTATAAAACTCAGCATTCCCTCTCACTCTTCACGTTCAGTCTTTCTCTCCTTCTTTAACTCTTATGGGGAAATGTATCAAGTAACATTATCGCAATAGTAAAAATAGGTGCTAAAAAATAACAGCTATTTACCATTAAATGTGCGCCTAATGATAACTTCAATTTTCACATAAAAATGTTAGCAATTTGCCTCCTTTTCTTACACTAATTATTAGTTTGTGTAAAAAATGTTAGCATTTCCCGTTTGTGTCCAAATATTAGCAGAATGTTAGCAATTTCGATGCACAAATACTAATTGCTAACATTTGGACACAAATGGAATTTGCTAACATTTTTTACACAAATGTGTACCTGGTTCTCTAATAGCAGGGTTCTGGCAGGCGTTAATTTTACTTCTTGTAACAGGTCTTAAAATCATTCTAACTTTTATAAATCAACTGCGCCTGGTCTTAACAACTGATATTTGCAAAAATTAAAAAACTGGTGCAGCTGGTGCAAAATGGACGCAAACTGAATGATAAATTGCTAATAAATGGACGCAAATTGCTAATAAATGAATGCAAAGTAATTTGCATCTATTTTTTACATTAACACCACTTGATACATTTCCCCCTTACTATTATAAAATGACTTTGGCCACTTGCCTGCTCCACTGTACATTATTTCAGTAGTGTGAAGCGACATTGTAACCTCACTTAAAGGAGAACTAAACTCTCATTAATAGTAGCAGTGATTCTTAAGTGGGGAGGGGAGAAATGCTTACTGATAGGGTCTCCAGCTCTGACTCCTGCTCTTTATATCATGCCAATTTCTTCTGCTCTTCACTTCCTGTTCCTGTGTAAATTTTGGAAAATTGAACAAGAATAGTAGCAAATTCACCAAAATCACACAGGAACAGAAAGTAAAGAGGACTGCATAGCAGAAGAGTATCACTCTTCCACTCTTAGAATAACACCTAGTATAAACAAACATTTAGTTCTCCTTTAAATCAAAATAAAAGTTTGGCTGCATAAGGATAAGTAAGATATATTTCTAGACAAACCATTGAGAAAATATGTAAAAACAACAACAACAACAAAAAAACACACAAGAACTCTTCCATATACGCTTAGCATATGTAGATCTTCCAGTATGGAAGATCCATAAAAAAACAGTACTCAGTCAAAATCAAAATCACATAAAAACATGAAAGCTATGTACAATGACACAACGATGTAGGAGTCCAAGCTGTTTGCCTCAAAAAGAAATTAAAAAGTGACAAGGGCATGATTATCAAAAGAGTGAATTTTCATGGCAAAGTGAATATTCATCAACTTGCGACAATTAGCTCCTATGTTGTAAAGTCACTTGTGCACATTTACTGTATTGTTGTAGCGATGGAGTAAATTGTCATTTATTAAGCGGTTACATTGTGCCACAAATTCACCCAGAATAGGCATACCGTAATAACAAGTGATGTCATCTACACAAAGAGACAACACCACCATAACTAATCGTCTGCATTAAAGGTAATCAACTCCTGATGTCTGTGTAAAATTGCCAAAAGGTCAATAAACTGATGGAGCAAAGTGATACCAATCCATGTAGCGTGACTACAACAATATCATTTATTAGCTCAACAGGTCATCATGAGCTACTGAGCTATGGATTGGCGTCACTTTAATCCAATAGTTTATTCTCACATTGTCCTCTACATTCATGACAACATACTTGCAATAAGCATGAATTATCAGAAGAAAAGACAATGCTTTGTCCTGTTTGGTTGTCAAAGAATAGTTGCATAAATGATCATTTTTTTTTACATTCATTTCAATGACAGACCATTCCTAGCTCATGGTGGCAACTGGTTGCCACAATTTCTAAGCTTTTAGAGTAGAATGCAGATAAAATAGTAACAGAAACCCTGTTAAATCTGCATATATTATGTCAATGCCCATGGCAAATTGTCACTTGACAATAATGAATACTCAAATTGTTTGCATTTGCATTAAATAGACAGAAATTGGTGCAATTGTGGTCGCTGTAATGTCACAAACTATGTGAGAACTCTCCACATCAGATAAAATAAGAACCTTGACCATGTGAAGTAGACGTGGTGATGAATTCAGGCATCTATTTCTAAATCTGAACTTTGATGAATATACCTTAAAATGTTTGGTAAATTGTTTTTTTCTGTTTTCAGTCTAGGAAATGGAATTAAGTCCCCAAAACAAAGTGGTTCCTCTTTAAATAGTCCGTTTTCCTACAAAAAAGCAGTTCAATAAAGGGCATATTTAGATGAGGGCGGTTGATGTTTTTTTAAAAATATGCTTTTGTAAAAAATAGATAAAAACACTGACAACATATGCTCATGGTTTTAATCAGATTAGCATGAGTGTAAGTCAACACTTTTTGGAAGATACAAGCCTTCTGCTCAAGACATTTATATTATTTTTGGCTATCGCAGAAGATAGAGTATCTCATGACTCCGGGAATTTATTGTGGTGGTCAGTCTCTTACAACGTACAAAATGTAAGCAGGCATTTTGCTAATTGTAGAATGAAGACGATTGCCTTTACAGTTATTTTAATCAGGTTAGTTTGAGTTTAATTTTGCAAATTAGGTAACTTAATAAAGCTGTTTGTGGAAAAATACAGATCATTCTATGTAAAGTGGCCATTTATCCCTTACTAAAGGATAAGGGATAGGTTTACAGAAGAACTAAAGTCTTCAAATAAGCCACATTTGTTCATTTAGCCTACATTATAGCAACACAATAAACCCACAGTTTTCCCCTTCCAATCTACATACTTAATTATTTCTGCTTCTTCTGCATACATTATTTTGCCAGTACATGGCAACCTTTGTAGCATTTAAGCTCCACCCCCTAATTTCTTTTTACAGTACAGACCATGTGTGAAAACCAGTACTGACTTGGCAGTTAGAATGACAGGATAATACAGGCTTTATAACAACTTATTTCATTTTGTCATTTTCCATAAATTATATAAAGAAGTAAAACATAAAGGTTAACATCATGCAAAAGTATGGGAATACCATGCTTGTTGTTGTGGAATTTTTGGAAGCAAACCTTTTAGTAATACAGTAGGGCTGTGCAAGAAATCTACTATAGATCACTTTCCTTGAAGTCTGGCCTTTGATGTACGGTGGTTTTGCTGGGGCAATCTGGGGCCCAAGAAACACAGAAGGACCTCTGGTACTAGGGTGAGCCTACTGGGGCTCAGATAGCACAGTCTGGGGTTTGTGGGGGCAATACAATTATTTGGGTCGATCGGGAACTACATTCTGTATCAGGAGCCATTTAGGGGTTGCAGGGAGCAATTAGGGTGCTAATGAGGACACCGAGGGATATCAGTTCCAAAGATGTTTGGGACAACTGGAAACTACATTGAGTCTCAGGAGTAAATCAGCGGTTTCATAGAGAAATCAGGGTGTTAACGAGGACATGAGGGTCCAAGAGGGTTTAATTTATATGAAAAGCCATTGGGGGTCATACTGAGGGGCTGCGGGGGCACTCTATTTTCTTAAGCAGAGGTTGGCAGCTGCATAGTGGCCTGTCACTGCAGGCATTGAGGGACACACAAGGAAGCTGGAATCATAAGTCACATGTGCTCTAGTTTTCGACTGGGCCTTGCGATGGATCAGCTCTTTGAGTTAAGATAACAAAAGATAATACAAGTTTTCATTCAGTCCTACAAAGAAAATGCTTTTAAAACTTGGAAGATGTTAATGAAAAGTTTTTAAATGACAAAATCTGTTTTAGAGAATTTGATGAAAGCAGCCCCGCTACACCTACTGTATATGTCTAGTACTCTAGTTCATTACATGTTTTCTAAATCATTCCAGAGATCCCTAAAGAAAGCTGCTTTGCGCAGATGCAAGTAACAAAGAGAAAGAATAAAGCTTTTCTGAGAACAAATAGAAAAAAAAATCCAAGAGACTTTAGTCATAAGTCAAGCCCTAAAGGTAAAACCAGTAGATGAGCTGTTGGTGTCTTTGACCTTTAAACAGACTATATTAGGAGTTATTTTTTTCCTCTACTGGATTTACTGTTCTACTTTAATAAAATCAATGATTGTTTTCACCTAATCCAGTGTGGTGTGATCTGAAATTTATCTGGAAAGCTCTGCTATCAAAGTTAATCCTCACAATAAACCATAAAGTGAAAGTAACACCTTCTTACAAATTGGAGATACTTTATCTTTAAAGCCCCATCCATAAAAATGTTTTCGTAAACAGAATATACAGGCTTAACTTGTGTATGCAGCGATTCATGGTGCAATTTAGCTCACAAGTTAAATTAATTAAATTCTAAGCTTTGTCATGCCATCTAATATTTGAATCTTCTGATATCAGTACCAAACATACACTTGTAACCCAATAATCTGGGTCACCAATTTCTTTTAATATCCCACAGCAGCAAATCCTAGATTTTATGTGACTTAAAAGGGGAACTATAGTCAGATTACATCTTTACATATGCAGTACTATACCTTAGTGAGAAGTGTTTCTCCCCAGTAGATGTTTCATGTGACAAAGGATACTTTAATAAGCAGCATTTTAAAACTCCCACACCAGGAAATGTGTGTGTGTGAGACGTACTCTCCATGGACATTTTTTTTGCCTAATGTGTAATGTAACACTTGCTCACAAGTTACCTTTCCCAATTCCCAGTCTTTGTAATCTACTGCACTTTAAAGAAGCATGATTAATGATGCCTAAAGGTCAACACTGCTTAACCAATAACAGTTAGGCATCTTTTTCTTATCCTGTTACCTAACTTGCAAGAGGAGGAGTGGGGGAGGACAAAATGTCAGCTCTCATTAGAACTAATCAGAGATGCAAATTGCTTCCCTAAACATTTTTTTTTTTTACTATTTGTGTTAGTGACAGGCATAGTATAAAGGAGTTTTATATGTATGTGTGTAGTTATAGTGGCACTATAGTGTACCTTTAAGTTGGTTTTTGTATATTGGGCAAACCAATTTATCCTTTCTACATTTCCTACAAGCCACAATTGCCCAATATGTTTTGGGTTCCCATTCAGATTAAACCCTTTGCCTACCTAACAGATCATTCTGGCTTTCATTTTTACCGATTTGATTCACCTACAAAACAGTGTTAATGGCCCAAACACATGTGGCAGCTTGTCCACATTGGTAACATGATCGGTTTCTGGTTCAGCATAGCACCTGACTACAAACAGTCTAGGCACCTCAGCATAAAGAAAACTCTTAAAAACTGGATTAACTTCAAGAAAACTGTGCATCAGACTCATGACACTATTTGGAAAAAGCATTTTTACATAGTTACAGTAAGTATACCTCTAATTTTTGACCTTACGATTTGCTTAATAACAGTTTCAGCTATTATCTTAGGTTTAGCTTTTTATTAGATTTACACTGATCAGAAGGTAGGTTTAGGTTTAGTTCATTCACAGGCAATGTTTGGTGCACTTGAGTAACAGTAAATCCATTGAATATGAAATTAAATATTCCCATAAATTAAGAAATTGAAGGCATTTATTGCAATAAGCTGCACTTAAATATATTTTCAGTACCATGGACAGTAAAGCAAAGCAATAATGGCTCACTTATCATCTGTTTGTTTTCCTAAATAGGAAAACGGGACGCATACAGCTAAGTAAAGTTAAATTGTCCATGGGAAGCATAGGGATTCACTGGGAAGGGTTAAAATGCGCACTATCATGTTGTGGGGCCCTATTTATGGGGGTGTTCTGAAGGCAGCCCTTTGGGAAAGAGTAAGGAAATAAAGGACACTAGAAGAATGAATTTATGTTGTCAGGTTGTTAATAGATAATACATTGATGTGTATGCCATAATTCCAATACACTTCTTGGATATGGCAGCAACTTAGCTTTGGCTGAGATGTTTTTAATTACTTTAATCTGTTAACACCTTTGAAAACAAACATTTATTTAGTTATAGGGTAAAATAGAAAACATTGTTATTAATTACACAATAGAAATATTAAAAAAATAACAAAGACTATTCTAACAACTTATGCTTTGTCACCTTGTGGTGTATAGTCCATTCTTTTAAAATTCCATAGTAACGTTAGAGATCTTTCTAGAAACATGTAATAGTTTTTTTTTCTCCTGTGGAAGCCATGATTAAGCTGCAGTTCAACGAGCAATCTCAATATTACTTTTTTTTTGCTTATTGAATTAAAATTCCCAGATCTCAATACCCCAGATGCTGTTAAGAGTAAATAGAAGAAATGCCAGTCTCTGAATATGTAGAATGAAATCCTATGGAATAAAATATCATGCCAAACATGTCTTTAATACTGAGCTGTATGGAGGTTTCTTGAGTTTTTTTCTTTTTGCATTCTCTTAGAAAATTTTTAGTGTAGAACTGCATTCATAAATGTCTTTATTAGTAAGTAGTTATGTTCTAACCAGTATTAGGGATATCACTTAAGTGATGGAAAAATGGGCGACCATGGAGACATTCTTTGTTTTCATTCCCAAGCTGGTTCTTCACCCTGTGCAAGATGTCACACACATCTTCTTTTGAAAGGTTCAAGGGTAGCTGTCTTGACAATCTCACTGCTTCAGCCTATACAAGAAAACCACTTAGAAAGCCATCACAACAGCACGCTCTATCATTTTAATTGCATTATAAACTACTGCAAACCCTCTGCGTACACTTATTAACTTTAACAATTCCATAGAATCTAATTCAGTTACACCCTACTACTACTAATTTTTGTCTCATCTACCTGTAGGAAATTATCAATTACAAAAAATGTAATTAAAGATTTATCCAATTAAATTATTGAAGTGCATAATAATCCGATAGAAACAACTGTATGTTTTCATGAAATTCAGTTTATATCGTAATTATCAATTGACTAATTAAATGTAGAATAAGTATAAGGAGAGCTTGTAGGTCAATATTACATCCAGAATAGAATGATGACAACCCTGAAATCTGTAACATTTAAGCAATTGTCTTTGCATCTACTTACCTCCAGGTAATTCAGTACTTTAAGTGGTCTACTGTCACACAGGTCAACACTTTTCTTACTTAATATAGAATCTAAGATTTCCTTGAGATCTGAAATTCCATAAAAGGGCAAGCTGTTAGCCATCCCCTCAACCTCAATGTGATTCTCGACAGCGGACCTACCTAAAAAAAGGAAATGGTTTAAAAAGAAAAAAATAGTAAGCAAAACCACACTGATTTATGAATATGCCATTGGGCAAAAGGCATTTTGTGGTATAATATGTATAAAGTCACACACAGTGCAATTTGGATGACCAATTTAATTCAATTAACTTAGATTAATAAGTTAACTGTGAATTTACACATAAATTAGCCTTGATTAGTCAAGTCTCCAGTATAGCTTTATGCCATAGCCACAGACCTTAACTATCAGGAAGTGGAGACAGACTAGACTAGAAAGAACCTAAAGAAAAAGATCTGTTTATGCCAGAGAAAGAGAGACTCCGATGGAAAGAATGTCCTATCCTGATTTTGAATTTGAGCGTGCAGTACTTGAAGCTCTTCCTGAAAAAGTTGCTTAAAGGAGAGCTAAAGCCTCAGGCTGGCCAGCCAGCTTGTGCTTAGCTAAGTAACCATGCTGTTACAGCATGGGTTTACCCTGCAGCTGACTATGTCCTTCATTTCATAACAAAACAAAAGACTAAAAAGCTGCCATTGAAGGCACTTAGAACTACCCACACATGTGTGAGCTGCACTGTGCTGTGCTTATCACCATGTCTTATGCAACAACAGGTCAGAGGAATAAGGGGCAATCTTAATTCCCTATTTGCTGCACTTCTGCACTCCATCCAAAGAGAAATTTCAGCTGCCAGGTTGGTAAGAAACTTAGATTTTTAAATGGATAAAACCTGTTTTTAAAGGTTTTTTTCACAATAACTGTTCAACACATTCTATGAGTAAGTCCACTCAATGTGAAAAAATACCACAATATGTGCATTTTTGCTATTCTTAGGTATGACCACGGCACTTCCTTTAAAACAGGTTCAGCTGCAGCAAACCTTCCGGTTAATAAGTTGCTTTAACCTTTTTATCCAATCAGTTATCTAGCAAGCTCAACACTGCACTGTGTCGAAATATATGGCTAGAATGCAATATGCCAATTGCAGCTACCCAATGTCTCCCTGAAGTATGCAAACCTATTCTCTACATATGGAAAATCCTTACAGCTGGTATCACTTTGATAAGTTGACCTCTTAGATACTGGTTCACCCCTGGTAGATTGAGATGCTTGCCAATAAACAACCCAAGCAAAATTAGACATGTTTGATAAACTGTATTTACAGTACTGAATTCAGCATTGAGGCAATAGAAACACATACCTGGTAATATTTTTATAAGAAAACCATTAGCAGTGAGCCTAGGATCTGAAAAGTATGTTTCACCATTCATTTTTGCCAGATCTTTTTGCATGTTTGATAGAACATCTATATACTGTGAACCTCCTAAAAGCCTGAAATAGAATAACAGAAAAACTACATCAGGAGTTTAAGATGAATAACAAACACAAAACCAAATTCCAGCCTATGTAATCGCAGTGATACTCCCAACTAGTATATTTTTTTTATAATATTTTAATTTGTTTTTCTGGGTTTCTTTAAACTATCATCGCAACCAAAGAATCAAGCTCCCTATGTATACTTTATGGCACACACACACATCTGTACAATTTAATTTACAACTTACAATGAAGCTACTTTAACTTCTCTTTTGACACAAAATTTAGCATATGATATTATGAATAGAATATTTCAGCAAAACAAAAAACAAACAAACAAAAAAACACAGAACATTAAAACATTTTAACCTGTCTGTTAAAATAATGGGTGATTCCAGCCTTTCTGCAGGTATTTTATGGTTCTTCAAAAGGCGTTTAAACAACAAAACTTCCTCAGCCCTGTAGGGATTTAGGAGAGAGATCTTGACATCTGATGCTACAATCCATGCACCAGGCATATTCAATGTACTCATTAAAGAGTACTCTTTATTTTCTGCACTTGGTGCCTCTGAGAGTTGGGAAAGTCGTTGCTTCAGAATGCTAATATTGAATGGTACTGCTACAGTTTTGAGTGCAGGTGTATTTTTCTTCTTTTCAATCTGAGACTGAAAAAGTTGGTCTAGTATTGTCTGGTTAGAAAGTGGGGTTTTCAGTTTGAGTTTTTGTGCAGAGCTAGGCTCCGAAGCCATTTTATGCTTTCTCTCTGGGACTTTTAGCTTTTGAATTTGGTGTTCTGCTGCATTAACAGATTGCAGTTTGTAACGTTCTAAGTCTTTAGCTGCTTTTTCTTCATACCTAAAAGGACAAAAAAATATAGTATAGTAAGAATGAATGATAACTTTTTTAATGTCCATATAGACAAATGCCAACCATCATAGCTTCAATTTTAAGTTCAGCTCAGTTGTAAGTTTAGACAAATTGCAATTATTCCATCACTAATATCAGGTCTGAATTAACAGACACCACTGGATCCCACATAACCTCCACTAAGGTCCAAACAAGGCTTGTTAGATCTGAAACTCCCCTGTGGATGTTCAATAATAGGAGCTTGTGCTATGGACAGGTGAAAATGTGTATTTTCTGGATGTAGTCTTTAGAAGAGATGAAGAGCAATACGGATGAGAACATTCATGTTACTTCTAAGCACTAGCAGAGGAAAACAGGTGATTGTAAGGAAATGAATGAAACACAGAATTTAAGAGAGACAGATCAAATACTTTGGTTTAAAATGCATGTTTCACCTCATTAATCTCCTCTTGGAATAAGAATCCACCCAGGCCAACACCAGAAGTATCTACTTGAACAATAAAGTCCCTTTTAAAGTTTAATGTTACCAGCACTGAATGCTTTCAGAGAACATATATATGAATCCCAATTTAAACTTTGACAGTCGGATGTTTTTAAGTTCTTAATACAATGCAAAATATTTTCTATTGATAATACAATTTTATATTGCTATTATTATCTCTCTCCAGTTCCATCTTAATCCAGTCAAGCTCCACTGACCCTGCAGAATCCATTTTCACTTGTATTATGTATCATGTCTGTTCATTCTTCACTGACCATTCATTCAGGTGCACAGTGAAATGGAAGGAAACAGGATTTAACAGGAGCACAAGACTTAACACCAGGTAGGAAGAAAGTAAAAACGATTTAAGACATAGGGGGTAATTTAGCATACTCCGGAACTTACCCTCTGATGCTTCGCCTCTGTTCGCAGACACTGTTATGTGCTCGCTGATGTGCTGCGCGTGGACATCAGTGAATGCTTTAAAGGGATTCCAGTCTTGCGAGGCTCAACTCAAGTCACCTCGTGAGACTGGAATCCCTTTAAAGCGTTCGCTGATGTCCGCGCACAGCACATCAGCGAGTGCATAACAGTGTCTGCGAACAGAGCCGAAGCATCGGAGGGTAAGTTCGGAGTATGCTAAATTACCCCCTATGTCTGCATATATTTTATATAATTTGGACTACATCTGCTATTAAAGTTCATGAGAACAGGATTTGCACATAGGAGCACAATAACATTAATCCCCTCTGGATAAACAGACAGAAAGATTGTAGAAATACAGAGAGATATTGGAGATAGACAGAAACATAGTTACACTATGATGCCCCTCATTAACCTTTAACTCATACCAATAAGTTAAAGTACTATCTAGTGACATGCTGCATTAATGTATAAGGTTTAAACCAAAGACTGAAATGTATCGACATGCAAAAACACATTCATAACAGACTTGTCAACAGGAAGGTCATTTACCAAGATCCAGTTGCCATGACAGAACTGACAAAAAGTTTGCAGCAAGAGCAGGAATGTAAGAACTTTCTAGCATTTGTGGGTAGAATGGAATCCCCTCCTGTAGGTCACCTATATCTTATTGCTTTCCAGAGAGAGAGAGAAGGTTTGTATGTGTATATATATATATATATATATATATATATATATATATATATATATATATATATATATATACACACACACACACACACACACACACACACACACACACACACACACACACATTTACCATGTGTTTTTTAAGCATTTTGTAACCACTGCAAATAACCCCTTGACATTTGAAAATCCAGGTCAACTGATGAAAACCCATGTATGATACAGTTGAAGAAATCAATGTAAATGTATAAATAAATGCAGATGTGCTCAGCATCATACATTTCTATATACAATTAGCCTCAGACACCTATTAAATGTGTAAAATAAATACCCATATGCACATATCCCTAAGCGCTCAATGAGACTTGTGTTGCGTGCTCACTATGTGCTTTCTTGCTCATGCTGTAAACTAGTAGCCTCAAACACAAGTGATGTGTGCAGGTAATTAAGCCTGGCAGGCACGTTTCTTCCTCAGCCTGATGTACCAGGAGCTCTGGTGTCCCTCAGATAACGGCCTTAGGGCATGCAAACCCCTCGGGGCTGTGTGCTTGAGACCTCTGCTAAAAACATTAGACATTCCCACCTATATTTCTGCAAACCATCTGCATGAGTATTTTAAAATGTACAGTATGCATGACTACATAGTGCTCATTATGTCCTTAGATGGCCCTAAGGTCAGAGCAGCTGACTGATGCTGATTCACAACTTTAAAAAAAATAAAAACAAAAGTTGATTTAATCCATATAGTTACTATTATTAATGTTGCATGTAAGTAATATTGTAGAAAAATGTTATACTTCACAAACAACCCAACAAGTTTGATGTTTCTTCATGACTGATTTATTTCACATTCATGACTTTGTACAAAGAACATCAAACTTACTTGTATTTTTCCACTTCATTCAGCTGGTCCCAGAGTTTCTTTGTTATTAAAGAAATATCCTCAGTACTAGCTTCTGGGTTGTCCTCAAGAAGCTTTGATCTTTGTGTATGCATGAAGTGTTCCATCGCAGACAGAGGTTTCCTGACAGGTTTGTTACTGATCAAGTCAAATGCAGTAATAAACCCAGACTTTTCACTTACCGCACTGCATTGTTTTTTCTCTTCATTCTTGGGACTTTGATTTTTTTTATTTTCTCCATTGTTTGCATTATCTTTCACTTCTGCTTGAACGCTCAAGATCTTTACAGGTTCCAGATTCTTCCCTAAAGAATCCTTAAAAGCATTCCCTTTACTCCAGTTATTGTCATTTATATCACAAGCATCAGTCACTGCTGTCTCTTTCTGCCCCCATGTTTCACTCGGCTGTCCCACAGAATGCACATCAACAATTTGGTCAGACTGAGTTTCCATTAAAAAGCTATCACTGATATCAAAGGTTAATGTGAAGTCATCTTTTGTCATAGCTTGTGAGGAGGACCTCATTGAATGCTCCGTCGTACCATCAATGGTTTCAAAATCAGTCTCAGAAAGTCCGCCATCACAATAAGAAATGTTACTGTTAAATAATTGATATTTTGAAGAGACCAATGATTCCCTTTCCATTAGACCACAGTTATCACTTTCTAAACTTGCTGTTTTGCCAAGAGATACATCAGCATGTATTTTATCTCTTATAGTGACTTCTGCTTTATCAGTTTCCAGAATGAATGAAGATGGGTATACAGATTTCAGCACATTCTCAACAGCAA
>WMED01004804.1:0-14960 GCA_019650415.1 Pipa parva
TTCTTACATGGCAAAAGGAGTATTTTTAAATAGGCAATACCGACATAATAAAATAAAGACATCTTCCAGCAATAGGCTTTTAAAAAACCTTTTCGACTTTGGTAAATATCCACTGTTTAAAGTAACCAAATGTAGTGAGTGAGTTTACATTCCTAGCCTGCTTTAAATATCCTCAGAGGTGTCAAATAAAAAGTGAGTCTGTGTGCAAATTACCTTTCTTCCTAGAAGATCCAAGAGACCCTCACCATTTCCCTATTTACAAAGGTAGTAGGGGTGAACAGGCAATGTAACTAGTGGTCAAGACTAATTTGCACCACTTAGCCAAGATGGAAAAGTATAAGTAATTAAAGAGTATCATGCATTCACCTCCCCAAAATCCCTAGAAGCTAAAGTGGATCAACCTAAACATATATATGCTAGTTTCTTATCATGTACCCCCACCCCAACACTACGAACCCCACCCCCATTCTTCTGTTAATATCATTCCAAGTAATAAAAGCTGAAAATTCTGTCTTTATCCAGGTTTCGGATTAAAGTTTTAAAAAACAAATGCGATGCTTCCTCTGTCACTGGACAAACAACCTCATAATTGTTTAGGGCATATTTGAGGTGGGACTTTCCCTTTTGAAAAATGAGGGAGTGGGAAGATTATGGGGGTTATTCAGGAAGCTCCTAAGTGAGGTGCGTAGTGTTCGCCTCACTTCGGAAAAACTGACATGCGCATGCTGATGTCCTGCACGCGGACATCAGCATGCGCATTAAAGGGATTCCCCTCCCGGCGAGGAGACTCGAGTGCTCTCACCAGGAGGGGAATCCCTTTAATGCGCATGCTGATGTCTGCGCGCAGGACATCAGCATGCGCATCTCAGTCTTTCCGAAGTGAGGCGAACACTACGCACCTCACTTAGGAGCTTCCTGAATAACCCCCTATGTGTTGAGCCACAAAACACAAAAGGAGTTAGTTAAGATCCTTTGTGCTGGAACATTTTTAGTTTGAATTGCCCCAATAGACTCCAATTAAAAAAAAAAATTAGATTTAATAAATTTATTATCACCATAATATTACTTTGTCTATCTGCCCGGGCTTGTCGATAATTAAACTGTGCTAGAGAAGCAACAGACTTTTACTTACAATAAAGAAAAAAAGAATTCACAATTTTCATATCTTCTACATTGCCTTCTGACTATGGGATTACATATATCTAATATGAATGACTCTTCACAGACACTTTGATACATACATTATGTATCCCTACTACAGCTGATATTCTTTTTTCAGCTACTGTGTTTTTATTTGCTCCTAGTACTCAGGTAACTCATAGCCTTTTGAAGAAACACATATATCTAAAATATTTCAATAAAAATCCATCCACCCTGCCTTTATAGCATGCTGCAGGGAACAATGTTCTATTGAACTATTCAGTTTCTGGTCAATGGACTTTAATGTACTGTGGCATGACACAGTAAACAATGCATTTTGGCATGTAACTAAGTCTGTAAGTAAAGCAAGATCTGTCTCAATGCTATTGAAATTTAATATAAGGCACACAGTTACTATATACATTTATTTATAACTTGTTAGATACACAGCTGTAATGGGAAATAACATTTTGTTCTTTCATAGAAATATCAATGTTTAATGTCACTTTATAGATGACATACCATGTTGAATATCTAACAAACTGCTTTTGCTTTAATACTACTTGACAGAAGAAGCCCTTAAGGTAAGTGAATGCTTAATCTCAAAGGCCAAGATTCAGGGAGGCCATTCATAAAAATAGCTGTCTCCCAGGGAATTCTGAAACATAGTTTGAAATGAGGGAGCTTTGTAAAAGAAAATAAATATTAAATCCTGTGGCTGGTATATGTACATTTATAAAAATAAAGGAGAACTATAGTCAGATTGCATCTTTACATATGCAGTACTATACCTTAGTGAGAAGTGTTTCTCCCCAGTAGATGTTTCATCTGAAGCAGGGAAATTTATTAGACAGCATTTAAAAACTCCCGCAAAAGCTGACTGACTGCTATTGGTTAAGCGGTGTGCTGACCTTTTGGCCTCAGCAGTCATGCTTTGTTTACATTCCTGGAATGCAGGAGGTTACAGAGACTTGGGCTCAAAAAAGCTAAATTGTACACAGGCTTTAAGTAGTAAGTAAGGCAAAAATGTCCGGGGGAGGGTACCCCTTCATGGAAAACTGGCCGGTACACATCACACACACATTTCCTGATGCAGGAGTTTTCCAGTGCTGTTTCATCTGAAGCAGGATGATTTATTACACATCAACTGGGGAGAAACGCTTTTCACTAAAGTATAGTACTGCATATATAAAGAGGTAATCTGACTATAGTTCCCCTTTAAGTTCTTAAGATTAGTGCATATATTAGATATACCTGTTATAAATGTAGCCTGCACTTTTAAAAATTCTGCAAGACTTTTAGAAAATAGGATATATGACTATTAAATATATTTACTTTTACTTTCTCGGTATCTTTATTAATGTGTGTGATACATTGAGATTGGGAAGAGGTATGTTTTCACAGATAAACAATGGTTGCAAAGAGCAATTAAAGAAATAAAAGAGCATAAAATTAAAAAGTTAAAAAATAAAAATAATCAGGAACCAAATGTTAGGAGTTTTACTTACTTGTCTCCCTTGCTCCAGAGACAGTCTCCTTGCAGTGCCGGGTGCGCCGCCTCTCTTCCCGGTGCTCGCGTTACTTGTGTGTGCTGACATAATGAGTGCGCACATTGCGGTCACGAGCTTATGATGTGGTGTGGTCATGTGACAGGCTCCTTTACTATATAATGGAGCCTGTGAGTAGCATCGACGCCTGATTATAGGATTCCATTGGTGCTTCTGGGTGTGTTATTGCCTCTCCTATTAAAGTTACTGACCCTGGCCTGTTTCAAGTTACTGTTTGCCCGAAACCTGATCTGGCCTTGCTTTGTTTACTGACCACGGCTCCTTGCCGCCAGCCCTAACTCTGTTTATTACCGACTACTCTTTCTCTTACTGCTCCTATACCACTCTCATGGACTACAGCCTTAAGGGCCGCAACCTGGATATCGTACTGCAGCTAAGTCCTAACCTCCTTGCTAGGGGTCTGGGTGAATACTGGGGTTACCTTAGACTCCGCGCCATAGGGTCTGTACTCAACCCAAGTTGTCCAGTGACCAGCTGCTACCTTCTTCTCCTCATCTGCTTCCAGCCACAAGCCTGACACCAAATTTCAAAGATAGTAATTAGACAAGTATTGTGTAGGGGTAACTGCTTTGTCAAATCATAACGGTGTTTATGGTCTTTTAAAAGTTCTGATTGGCAATTTATATAGAAGTTTTGATATTCTTCTATTTTGAAAAGTAATCATTTTGTACAATGTTTTATTACTGAATTAAACATTTAACTTAATGTGTGTTCATTCAAATTACAATGTTTTCAAAAGAGAGTTTAAGTGCATTCGGGACATAGTATGATAATAATTCATTGTGTACGGAGCTACTATAGAGAAAAGTAATTTAAAATGCAAACCAATGCAGAAATCGTGACAATAATGGCAATAACATTGCAACAACATGACCAACAGGCAAATTTCCCAAAAGCCTCCACCAAGGTAAAGAAAATAAGGCTAATAAGGTTGTTGTTAAATCAATTGTTCATTGGTAGAATGAGGTATGCTTAATGGAAAAGAATAAGGCTGCAATTCATCACAGCTGCTAGCAATTACTGAAATTTAGCCAAAAGCAGTAATAGCCTTGATTGCAGTCAGGAAGCATTGTCTCCACACCCCACAAAACCTGAAAAGATATTGAATGTTCCATTATGTTTTTTGAACCTACTTAATTCTTTGATGTGTTTCCTCTCCCTTGATCAGCAGTAGAGTCAGAGCAACTTGACCCAAAATCAAGATCAATGCAGTCACAATCGCTTATGGAACAAGTGTACACGTGACACTAATAATCACCAGTTAGAAGACTTGATAGACTTTTTGTTGGTTTTGAAATGCAATCATGATGTATATGGGTTTGCAATGAGATCATATTACTTTTGGGAGTATGATTTTATTTGTTTTTGCTTGACTAGACTGATTTTTAGATCATAATTGATACTGTTGTTTGTTTGTGTGGCAATTTACTTGGCCATCCCAATGCTAGGCCATGATACTTTCTTTCCATAGTGCAATACATTGAGATGACTTTTATATATTATACTCTTACCATACACTGAGTATTTGTGAAAACAAGAGGGTACAGAAACATTAATTAGGAGAGTTCTATAGGACAAACCTGACCTGTTAGTTCAGCAGATGGATTCACTCATTATGATTGGCAGAATGACAATTCAAACTCAATGTATTTAAAAGCACAGTGTTTTATTTATTTATTTCCACTTTTTACACACAGGCATTTCTATGAAACCTGTCTGGTGGTCCCTGCACAAATGAAATATTTTTTAAAATGTTTTTCATGATTTTGTTGATGAAAACAATTAAATAAATGAACTATACACTAACCCATCATAATACCTTCTTTTTTTAATAACACACAGGTATTACTTTATACAACCTGCCTAAAAGTTCTGCTACTTATTCAGTTTCTTTAAAACAGGCATTTAATCATTTTGTTAAAACTCAAATCACTGAGTATGAAAGAACAGTCAAACTTGTGAATTTTGAAGTGCTTTCTTCTGTACTCTGAACTACGGGAATTAAGTACAAATGTCCAATGAAATATCACCAGACACATTCAGAGAAAGAATTGAGCCTATATGATTTACTGCAATTCTGCAGTGCAGTAGGCATCAGGCATACTTTTCACTGGAAGAAGTGTAGATACTTTTTACCTTACAAATTAAAGATCTCTAATCCACTGGGTAAGAACTGTAAATGACTGTAATTTGTAACTCAGCTCTTTAAATATGGATATAAAATGTATTAGGTATAAATGTGAGAAATGAAAAAAGCAATTTGGCAATCCTGAAATACTGTCGTCAAATGAGAAAATAGATGCAAAAAGATCTCTTTTATATTAGGTATTATGCCTTTGAGCCCACCTTCCCCCATTCCATGACTAGTGGCACAGGGAAAACACTGAATACTGAACCCACTGTATCTTTATCTTCATCTCTAAGTGATAAAGAGTACATTGTTTCTACGGATTCTAAGGACTCTGAGAGTCGGAGCGGGGGGTACTTACCATCACCATGCTTCTTTGCCCTTTATAACATAGGGTAAAAGATAACTGAGTATTACGTGCACTTACCTTTAATGTAGGGGCAAATCTATAGGAAACTAAAGAAGAAAAGTATGTATTCATCTGACAAGTGCAGACAATTATTTCATAAATCTATAAACACTGCTGCTGTCTTTTCAATAATTTTTACAAATTTGTGTGATTAAATGTCTTTAAATGAAGACTAAAATCTTACTGAACTTGAAGGTGATTCTTAAGGGGAAAGTGGGAGATGCTTATCAATGTTTTAGGCTCCAGTGCTGCCCCTGCTCTGAGTAATTTTCCAATGTCTTCAGTTCTTAACAGGTGGTGAGATCCTCTTCACTTCCTGTTCCTTTGAGTTTTGCCAAATAGAGCAAGTGCAGTACCAGTTTTACATCAGAAAGAATCACCCCTGGAGTCAACAAGCTTTTAATTCTCTTTTAATGCACATTAATGAATTAAGTAAAGTGTGATGAAATGAAAACTATTTACATTTCTTGATACATATTATAATTAAAAGCATATCAATATTACAAATGTTATAAAACATACTGCCTACAAGTTATCCCAACCAAAACAGAATGATTAGCAGAACCATATATCAGCTTGGTATATAACCCAAATTTTATTAACCATCCAACTCCAGCCTCCCAGGGATCCCTTATTCCATTAGAGAGGTTTCAAATAACTTCATAAATATATATAGGTGTCAGTGAAAATTAAAGGGGAATTATAGTTAAATTACATCTTTACATATGCAGTACTATACCTTAATGAGAAGCATTTCTCCCCAGTAGTTGCTTTATGTGATGCAGAATAATTGATTAAGCAGCACTGATAAACTCCTGCACCAGGAAATGTATGTGATGTGTACTGGCCAGTTTTCCATGAAAAGGTACCCTCCCCCGGACATTTTTGTCCTACTTACTACTTAGCACATGTGCACAAGTCAGCTTTCCCTCTGTAATCTCCTACATTCCATCTTAATTTATGTGGCCAAAAGGTCAACACACTGCTTAACCAATAGCAGTTAGGCAGCTTTTTCTTCTCCTGCAGAACAGAATGGAGAGGGAGAGGAAAATATCAGCTCTCAGGAAAACTAATTAAGGGAAACAAACGACAATTATTATTTCTTCCGCAAACTTTTTTTTAACCATTTTTGTCAGCAATTGGTTTAGTATAAAGGAGTTTCATATGTATGTGTGCAGTTATATCAGCACTATAGTGCCCCTTTAAGTTATATTTTTTGTTTATCATTTCCTTAAATTGTCAGATCTTCTCCTTTAAAAATATCAAAGCAAGCATAATGCTAAGGCAAGCAGTCCAGTACACTGCATATAGCACTATTAGCTCTTCTGTGTGAGTTTAATTAATGTTAAAACATTGCATTATTTACATTGACATGAAAGCACTATTAGCACCCTCGCTTTAAGTCAAATTTGAATTAATTGAGCATCAAATGAATCTTATATGAATATGACTTTATTAATTAGAGTTCAATGCAAATGTAAGGAGACTGGGTGGGCCTCTCTGTACTACTGCTGACAGCAACATCTGGGCTTCTTACCTGCGCTTGCTGTTTCATGATGGTATTTAATTTCAAGTACAGTATTAAGGGACTTTTTTTCTACATTCCAAAGTAGATTAAAAATAACCATTTGACCTAATGCAGAATTTTAATTCAATTGATTTAATTTTTCGAACTTTCGGAGATATTTACTAAGGTAAAAAAAATAGGTTATCTGCCTATTTGATTCAATTCTATTTATTTTGATCTAATTTCTTTTCCCTCTGCTGGAAAAAAAAATTTGCATATTTATTAAAAAGCAGGAAAAACAAATTTGATTTGTGGAGAATCTAAATGAAATGAAAACATGGCCGATATCACAGTTAACACTTAGGGAGTAATTCAGCATACTCCGAACTTATCCTCCGATGCTTCGCCTCTGTTTGCAGACACTGCTATGTGCTCACTGATGTCCTGCATGTGGATATCAGCGAATGCTTTAAAGGGATTCCAGTCTCGGCGAGGCTCGTGAGGCTCAACTCGGGAATCATTTTCATCATGTTCACATTTGAACATAGTAAGCAAGAAAAGTTTAGTAAATAACATTTGATCAATATCGATTGTTCGATATGTCAGATAATATTGCTCAAAATAAGTGATATCGTTAAAAACTAGCGATACTTTTTAGTAAATTGGGGAAATGAACAAAAAGAGGAAAAAGCAGGGGAAAATGAATTTTTCCAACAATTTGACTTTAGTAAATATGTCCCAAATAATGTGTTTTAAATCAGTTAACCGCTTACATGCTGTTTAATGTTTTTTAATGCACTTGTATGTATATATAATTTTAGAGCCCAAATTTACACAGTTCTGTACAATTCAGCAATACAAATATAATATAGATATGGTAAAAATGTATTACACAATACGACAGTCGCAGTCTGTTGTGACTGTCTTTAGATGGTGTATTCACACCTTTACGCTGCAATTCGGACTTTAGAGAATAACCCCCAAAGAATCCTCTTTGTGCTATAATTACAAGTATTTTAGAAATGCTGCACTTGTTGTCAGGAAAAAAATAAACAATGTTTTAAAGAAGATTGTTGCAAAAATGGCAGCAGGGAATTCTATGGAGCATGCTCAGGCCAGTGGTGCAAGAGAGTCATGGAATTCAGGAGATAAGGAATGAAAATTTAAAAAATAGTAAAAAGGTTTGTTATTTTGATAACTAGTGAATAATATCCAAAAATAGTTTTAGACTTCACTTCACCTTTAAGAACAACATGCTGCAATTGTGCACATCAGTTCCAATAACAATTTATTGTGAGATTTTTGCACGGGTGTCAACTATTTATGCCAAATTAATGGGAGGAGGCATTAATAGTCATACCCGTAGAAAAAGAAAATAATAATAAATAATAATGCATAATCACACACAAAATTCAGCAGTTTACTTGAACCAAAAGTACACAGCGATGTAAAGTCTAATTCTACATTTTGTAATTATTGAGCCAATAGGATGTTCATATCTAAGTGTATTTTTTTAATGTGCCTTCATTCACATGGTGTTTTAATTTAGGAGATCATCCAAGTGGAAAATGCTGTGCACACAAAGGTCTTGACTAGGCAACATTTCATATGTCACAGGATGCATTTCTAGTATATATGATTTGGTTCCCAGACACCTTCTGGACTCTCAAATCCCATTAACAGACTTAACAAATAATTCTCTAACACTGGGTTGCCCCAGTGCTTGTTTCCTCGGAAACCATCGGCCCCTTGGCAATGCCTCTGGTACAGGGGGAATAAATTCATTAAAATGTTCAGCTTTGTCTTGAACCATATGTCTGTGCTAAAAAAGTTTTGTTGCACATTCACAGAAGTGGAACTCATGTATTTTCCTTTTTTTATACATCTGTTACAGAAATGTGTAATTCTTTCTAGACAAAAGCATAGATGTGTGGTTTCCTGAATAAGAGAGCTGGATTAGCAATTGATTTTTTTTTTCTGAGCAGTATTATCAAATAATAATTTCCCCAATGTCTAAAAGTTGGTTTTGTTAGGAGGCATGTTTCAGCTTGTGCTTTTTTCTATAATTACAAATATTTTTTTTTTTTCTTAACAAGTGTGAGTTTGCAGGAACACTTAATACATAAAATAAATGACATCATATTCTTCCTGTTTTCTGATCCTTCGGCAACAAGAATAAATCAAAGTAAAGAATTAAATTAGTTTCAATACAGTTTTTATAGATAGTTAGAAATGTATAACAAAAATGCAAAACTCATAACCAAATGAGTCTCACCTCGCAACCACTTGAGTCACCTCGCCGAAGTACCTTTAAAGCGTTCGCTGATCTCCACGTGCAGGAGAGCAGGGAGTGTGTACCAGTCTCGGCGAGCTGATGCGAAGCATCAGAAGGTGAGTTCACACTTTCCTGAATTACCCCCAAAAACTTTAGTGAAGGCCTAAACATTGAGTTTGAGAGCAAAGCAGTCATTTTGTCTCAGGGATCTTTACAGCCACCTTTAACCAACTCTAGCACCGACTGTAACCACAAATGGCATATATGTATGTATTGTACATCTGTATTGTTCTTGTATTGCTGAATTGTACAGTGCTGCATAAATTTGTGGCACTTTATAAATAAAATTATGCATACCGTACATTGTTCTTTTGTTTTTATATAGCGCTACTTTATTATGCAGCACTTGACAGAGGTTCATCATTCAGTTCAGTCTCTTCCCCCTGGAGCTTACAATCTAGTTTCCCTATTCAGTCACACACACATGTATGTTTTTGGATTTTGGCAGGAAACCACAGTGCCTGGGGGAAACCCATGCAAGTGCGGGGAGAACATACAAACTCCAGGGTGGAATTGAACCCAGAACCACTGCAAGGCAGCAGTGCTAACCACTGAGCCACCACACTGCCCATACATACATACTGTACATAGCTATTTATCTGTCTAAATAAAGATAAAATATTCTATTCTTTAGTAGATTTTATATTTAGTTGAGACCGGGTTGTGTACACAGAACTTAATTTCTGTCTTTTTGCCTGTGAGATGGGAATTGCCATATTACCTTTTCTAGACATGCTGTATGGATTCATAACCTCTATAATTGACCATTTGTAGTGCTGTACAAAGAATACATCAGTTAAGCAACGTGGCAATTTCCATTCAAATATAAAATTGCAGACACCTAGAAAATGGTTTATTCTCTGCACATAATAACATATGTGATCATATTTTAATGTGTATTTAAAGTTGCATTAGTGTGTTATAGCCCCTACTTATACAATGTGTATATTTTTCCTGTAAGATTTATGACTTCTGTAGATTGCTGGTTTGGGTGTATGGCTAACTATTTTCCATATATAGGATTGTATAGCTTAGGTGGAAACTGCATGGGAAAAAAATAATAGATTTAGAAAAAAAGATTTGAACTCACACAGTACTACTAGCCATCACAGTACTGGATAAAGAATGTAAAGGGCTCAGGAACTGTCATTATTTTTGGTCAACCACATGTCTATTATATTCTGACAACAGTACTAAAAGCATGGACGCAGGTGCAGAAAGCTTTTTGGGCTGCAATTTAACTAGAAATGACTGACAAAACAATCCCAATGTCTCTGTTTGTGAATTCAAACATGAAAGTTCTCAGATGGCAGAAGCAATTGTTTTCAGTCAAACAGTAACTTGTAAATATCTACTATAACTATAAGGTACTTAGGCCCCGTCTCTAAATCATTGTTGCATTATAGGACATGTAATCAGACCATAAATGGTGTCTGATTAATACTGTAGAATTGCAAGTTACTACTAATGAAAATCTCACATAGAAACCCATTTGCACTCCCAGGAACCAAATTGGGAATTTTATGTAAGTCAAGGTTTATACTACAGTTAACCTATCTAAATGAAAACTGCTCTATCATCATCCTGTACTTCATATATATTGCATGCATATTTGTCATATAGAGCGCAATTTGGGGGTAAATTGCTACATATGTATGGGGGAGAAAATAGCAATTTAATTAAATACTTGGTCAAAGTGAGAATTTGGGCCTTATTGACTGAATAGGGCAAATAAAAGCAGAATATTCACGTTTAGCTATGAATACACATTTGATTGCCACTTCGCCATATTCGTTAAATGAGCAAACTATACAGTTTGGTGAATACGCACATGTACTTCGCATATTCAGCAAGCATCAGAGTCTGTTGCAGTCTCTAATTTGACAAGGCGTAATGCTCTTAATTCACCTGTTTGACCATACCAAATCAGAGTGGAGAATTGGGGGATAGATGACAGGGTATGGCATAAGGCAACTATTTCCTCAAAAGTAACAGTGGGGACTGTGACTAAATTTGTCTACAACTAAGCTTGAATTATGGACAATGCGGCATAGAAATAATAGCATTATTCAAACAGTTGGAAGAAATGGTGAAAATTCATGCTTCTACATGAAAATTGACACTTTGTTGAAGAACACCCACAGTGTACAGTAGGCAGGTGAAGGTAAATGTAGCCTTTGCTGCAGCAGAATCTCCTGCTGTCCACTACCAAAACACACATGTAGTCTAGAGCCACCTGAAGGTAAAAGGAAGTGGTGCAGTATTATGAATGAACGGCAAATAAATGTAACTGTAATACAGTTCATTATAAGGTAATTTAATGGACAGTAACTTTTACTAGTTTTTTTTAATCACTGCCTGCTACTGTTCCTTTTTATTTCTTACTTTTATAAAAATAGCATTTATGAGAGCCACTCATTTTTCTGAATGATAGCATAATAAGAAATGCTTTGTTAATTCTGCATTTTTCTCAGGCATGTAGCAATAAAAATGCAAAAGATCTTCGTATTTATTTTTCTTGATTCATATAAAGGGTTCTCAGTGACTAAAATAGTGACAGAGAAGGTAATGGTGTAGGCAGGGGCATCCTCTTATACTATAAGGTTAAGGGAGACCAGCCTGACATAAAACTCTTTGTTACCCCTTGGTCACTAGGCTGAAAAGCCTGAGGCATAGGCACAAGAAATGCTGAAAGTACAGTCTGCAGTGTTTTTGATTTACCATTAATAGGAAGTATTTCAAGGGCATCAAGGCACTTCATAGTCAATCATTTTTTTATGTGATCCCCATATAACAAGAATATATAAAGATTTTTTTTAATATTCTAATCCTAAAACATGGACTTGTCGAAAAGAGGAAGGTTTTAGTCAGGAGTTTTTGATGATTTTTTTTTTCTAATTATGAAAGTATTTTCAGCCATATAAAAGTAAAGCTTTGTTATTCTATTTTCAAATAAAGTTTTTCTCTTTCTATACAGATTAAAAGGAGGGGATTTATATTTGTGGTGATGATTTTTTTTTTATTCAATCATAAGTGGTGGTTAACAGTAGATGTTAATAACTGAAAGCGTAATGAACAGTTTTCAGTGACTTTAAAGAAAAGAGCTGGAAAATAACCAAAAGTCAAAACTGAAAAATTCTGACAAAAAAAAAAAAGGCCTTATCTAAAATGCCCAGTGGAATATTTGTTTTAAATAGGAGATATTCCACTTTCAGACTGTTTTACACTTTAATAAACTTCCCCCATTAGTTAGTTCATCAGTTACCCTGCAAGCTATTGGAACTGATATCCTCATTTGTATTATTTATGTGTAGCCATGCTAATATAAATTAAAGACTTTCTACTCACCAGCAGCTGTAAATAAATGTAATTTTGGTTTGCTGTCTGTTTTCTGTCTGCAGTCAGAGGAGAGAGACAAGGGAAAAGCACTGGTAAAAGAGCTGTAGCTGGTGGCAGATCCAGCAAAAGAGCTATAGTGCTACCCTGAGTCAGCCCAGAGATCTGTGACCTGCACTGTGACCCAGCTACAGGGCATTCTGCACTGTGACCTGCACTGTGACCCAGCTCCAGGGGATACTGCACTGTGACCCAGCTCCAGGGGATACTGCACTGTGACCTGCACTGTGATCCAGCTACAGGGGACACTGCACTGTGATCCAGCTCCAGGGGATACTGCACTGTGACCCAGCTACAGGGGATTCTGCACTGTGACCCAGCTACAGGGGATTCTGCAGAGTGAACCCAGCTACAGGAATCCTGGTCAGTGAGGCAGCATTATAGAGTGGAATCTGTGGGACAGCACTGCCAAGAGCCTGTGATAAAGAGAAAGGTTTATTTCCTTCTGACCATCAAGGAGTTGGAACAAGTACCAGGACTCTGCACAAACCGGATTGGACCTCAGAAGAGACTAAGGTACTATTTAGCATATTCTTCCATTAAAGGAATATTCGTATGTTTATTTAAAGGGCCCCAACGTGCACAAAGGGTGGACTGTAATTTTGGGACTGAGTTAATATTTACTATGCAGTTTCATATCTCCGTTTAATGGCTCATTAATGTGACTAGGTTATTGTATGTTATGAATACTGTTATTATCTTTCTATTATAAATTTTTGGTTTGTATATATATATATATATTTGTATTTAAAAATGTACATTTATACAGCATTTCTCCACTCTGTCATCTTCCCTGTCAGCCCGACTTTGTCTCTCTTAAATCACGATCTTGCCGGGATCTGATTGGAGGATCAATAATATCAATCATTTAGCCCGCCCAACCCAACTCCAGAAAGAAAAATCAGGCTGAAAGGGAAGATGACAGAGAGAAATGCTGTATAAAGGTATATGTTTTAAAATACATATATATTTACAAAAATGTTTATTTCATTAGTAAGAACCTAATTTAGTATTAGTTTTGAAGTGACAGGTGCACTTTAAGCTTGTCAGCTGTTGTAAGTGTTGGATTGGGAGTTTTGAGTTTATAGCAATATTAATACCTGAGAATTTTTTTTGTACTTTAATACATTGTGTACTGCTTAGTAAAGTAGGCTGGCATTAGAAAGAAACTTATTTACTTTAATTTAAAAAAATGTTATAGTATTTTTCATAACTGCATCTTTGTGCTCTTTCTTTACCAACACAACAGTCCTGTCTTGCTTTATGACTAATATACAGATGGTAGCCTGATTCAGGCTGTAGTCCCACAAAATCATGGTTTCATCAGCACAGCCTGGTGAACTTATTAGAACAGTGTCTGAGATATGTGGAAAGGCAGACAATAGAGAATTTAGGAAACTGCATTTCTCCAGTCACAGAACACAGTGCAATGCTGTTTATGGATGTGTCTGAAGTGAAATTACGAATATTTTAAAATGGAAAATGTTTGGGTGATAATATCACTTTAACACTGGCAGAAGAAGATGCAGTAAATCACAGTACTTATTCTAATAACAAGGTAGCCTGGCCTATAATGATATTGACCAACACCTGTTTGGGGCCCTAGAAAGAACAGGATCATTTTGAGACTAGTAGTTAAAAGATTTCTGTCATCTAACAAAATTTGCTGGGCTGTATTTATATCAAAAAAAGACAAGCAGAATTTTTCATTGCTGGGATCAGATGGAGGTTAGAATAGCTGACAAAAATTGTACTCTCAACTAAGCAAGCTTTGACTTTGGAAGGAAGGATAGGAACCAGCTTTTGTCAACAGCATCAATTTGAAATCCAGCCAAATAATATGTTGCATCACTAATAAAAAAAGGGGTTAATATGGAGGCTCTATTAGTCCCTCTAAAGGAGAATATTTAATTAGACCATTTTGACCATATTGTTTAATTTCACTGTTTCGCTGTCAATGTTTATTCCTCTGTTTTAAAAAGGATCAATAAAAAAATGTTTCCCCATCTAAAAATAATGTTATAGATGAACATTGATCAGTTAACATTGGGAACATTTGCAGTTTTTTTCTATTAAGTTCACCTTCCTTTACTGATCGATAACCTTTTCCATTGAGAAAACAATTTTGGCTGTGTCAAAGTGACAAGACCAACTCTACAAGGAATAATGGGTTTATGCCAATCTGAGGCAGGTGAACTCTTTTTGTCAACAGGTAAAAATATTGATAGCATTAAAAAGAAGCTGTTTCTCCTTTATTTACTAGTCAAAAAAACATTTCAATATCAGTAAATTTCCCCCAAGTGGTCACTGGTGGAGTATTTACATCATTCATGGGGGGTTCTAGGTACATGAACAAAATATAAACTGTTGAAAGCAGGGCAAATACAATGGTACTGTAAGATTTACCAGTATACAAGAAAGAAGATAGAGCTTTAACATGGTAGCGCTATATATATATTTATATATATATATATATA
>WMED01004805.1:7439-20236 GCA_019650415.1 Pipa parva
GCCTGGCCTAAAGCTGCTAAATGTGCCATGAGCAGGAGGTGGAGTTACCTACATTGCATTGTAAAAGTGGAACTGTTAGGGAAGATCTGATTTTCCTACAGATAAAATAATAATAGCCAGTTTTTAAAATGCATTTTCCAACCTGTGGAATGATTATGTCCAGGAATCCTTCCTGATGAAAGTCCCTTAAATTTGCACCTGAGCTCCATGGTTGGTTAAAAGAGGCAGGATGCACACTGACTGCTGCATGATGGCCCAGCATTTGGGGACCCCTGTTCTAAATGATGGGGGAGTGGTCACTTTGCATAACCTATGACTGGAAGGGCTACTGCACTGTATAAACTAAACCTTGTTTGTGCAACACAATATCCTGATGAGAGGAGGCAAGTTCCTCTGAAACACTGATTTGTCTCACCCAGTCACGGTGAGAAAAATAGAGTCAACGCATCCTAAAAGTAATGTGTGCAATCCTATTTCTTTAAATTTAAGTGCTACATACCTTGCAATCTATGAAAAGATAATTTACTTGTTTTTAAGCTGTGGTAAAACATTTACAATGGTTTCCTGTGATTTAGGATAAGCTAAGAGTTGGAATAATGGTTTACCTTAGTATAAAATATAAATTCTGTCAGATGTCTGTATATACATTAACATTGCATGAAATAATAAACACCAATATCACACTCACCCCTTTACAAGCCATTCATTTATGGGGGTGAGAGACAGAACTTGAAGAAAAAGCCATATTGCTGTTGGGAAGAAGGCAAGCGTAAACAGCTGGACAAACAGGTGAAGCTTAACATGCATCAAAGCGTTCGTCAGTTCCTGAAAAAAGAAAAAAAAATTGTTACAAGCACATTTTATTATGTGTTAAGGAACTTTTGTACAGTAAGAGTTTTCAGCGATTACTTTCCACCACAAATATCACACATCACTCAGAACAGAGCTGTTAAATACCGAAATGCTGCCCCCACAAAATCAATAACTCCTACCCAGACTAATTCAATTTCAACTGCATCAGGGAAGCCTTATTTGGGAGAATGCTTTAGTCTCACTCAAGCTTCAGTTTTATACCCATCTACATAATTCACTTTTCTCTATTGACTGTGCCTTAGAGCAGACAAACTACAGCTGTATTTTTTGGGGGAAAAAAACACATCATCTCTCCAAACACTGGGCATTCTACTAAATCATTCACTTTACCTCCTATTTAACGTTTTACTGTCAAGAGGAGACCCTTGTTATAAAAGCTGCTATTCCTTACACAATGTTAATATCACAAAGGTATGTACAGTTGACTGCTAAATCAGATAAGGAAAATTAAACCTGGATATACACTTTAAAGACAACCATTTAAAAAATAAAGATTGTATTTTTTGCCATTGTTAAATATTGGGAATTGTTTCATAGGGTTTTGAATATTGGATCATCCAGTTACATTATGTACCACTTTAGGTGGCAGGCTTGTTTCAAACCAGCATTTCTACTGTACACTTCAATCCAGCCTGCACAGATAAAGAAAATAAAGTTAGCCCTTGAGTAACTTTGTCTGCCTTTCAAAGGCAAATCAGGATGCACACAAAGAAGGCTGCAGGGAAACAACAGTTCACCTGGATGAATTTAATCATTTATTCTTCATAGAAAACAAATTATTAATACAGAAGCCAGCACAATACTTCCATATGGGGAAAATGTAAATGTCTATTTTGCTAGAAAAAAATCCACAGTCTATATACAGAGATTGCCTCCTCAGAGTTTTTTCAAAGTTACATAGCTTAATGTGATCCTATTGATTTTGCATTTGACATTGTCATTGTAAATATATTTTGTGTGGTATAGAAAGTACATTTTGCTTACTGCACATCTAAGGTTATTAATTCATATAACATTTTATCTGTATTTCCCAAATGTAAATCAGTTAAAGAAGATGCCTGCTTTAATGGCAATTCCAGCTTGAAATATGCATTTGCTGAATGGGCCATTGATGTATTAACAGAGAGTCATTCATTTTCCTTAAACTGCCAACTTCATCAAGTGATAAAAACACAAGAAAACACAACGCTGCTCTATGTTACAGTGAAAGGTTCTTTGCGAAAAGTATTGAGCTTACTTTGCAATAGTAAAAAAAAAAAAAAATTCACAAGAAAATGCCAACAATTTAAGGTTCATACAGTTTTCACTGCAGAGGTGGTGGAGTCTACCAGCATCACCTTAAAAGTTCACAACAAATAGTGAACACCATGTGAATACTTGTTAACAATGCTGACCAAAACGAACAAAGGTCTGGTGCATTAACAGAGAATTAATAAATCAGTCACAGTCTCTCCCACTGACTTTTCCTAAGTTTACATGATAAAACGTAAAAACACACTGCACAGTTGTATTGTTTCCACCCAACTTATAATTTATTTTTTTACTAGAAATATCATGCTCACATAATGAATTCACATAAAAGATGATGTAAAAGGTAAAATAACACTATGAAAAATACACCTAGCTGAATTAAATGACTCCATCACTCAGAGAAAGAATCCATAATTCCCTAATCATCTCCTTTAATATGTATTAGCTAAAGTTTCATAGAAAAAAAAAAGTGCTTTTTTTTTTCTTAATGCAGTAGATAAAATGTCACCGATGCCATGAAACTGAAAAACAAAACAGAAAAATTACCATAAATGTTAAAGTGGAAAGAAGAACTAAATGTTACCTTTAGAACAGAACAATGGCAACAAAAACTACTTCTGAAGGGGATGCAGCTCTGTAAGAACTATGTTTAAATATGTAGTGGGATTGTTCCACAATCCAACCTCTCTAGGAAGAAATAGCTCAATTTACCGGTATATAAAAATACTAATCTCTATACAGCTAAAAACAAACAGTCATGCAACATCATTTCCCACACAAACTAAACAAATAAAATAAAAACAACTGTTCTACATTCTACCAATGGCTGCTATGATGGTAGCCTGCAACTGGAAAATAAACCAAACCCCAAACTTAACATGATGAAAAACTTATCAGTCATACAGCAACAATGAAAAAATTACAGCATGCAGGGAGGACAAATATAGAATATAGATATAAATGACAAAATATGGTCACCCTGGTGTAAACACACAAAGCAAAACAAAGAAAAAAAAAATCTGAAATTTATTGTATTAATGAACACTAAAAGGAAAGGAGCGCGAAAAATGGAAAATGCCTTAAAAGCATTTATAGTTACTATACATTCAATCTGTGTTTTCAAAATGTTTAAATTTTAAGTATGATATTTAGCTTTAAAAATTGTACGTTTGGGCACACTTGCTGAATAATTTAAAGCACCATGTAAAACACTGTGGGGGTTATTCACCAAGGAGCAAATTCGCAAGCAGTGGATTCCCATAGCAAATTCGCTACATTTTCCCCATTGTAAAGTTGCAACAATTTTTTTTAATGTTAAGATTGTGACAATTTTCCCATAATAAAGTCACGACTGCGATAATATTCTCATTAAAAGATGCGCCTGCGACAGTAGCAGCCTATTGTGACTGTCTTTATTTAGCAAACTCGCACCTATACGCAACAATTCAGACTTTAGTGAATAACCCCCCGTGAGGTCTGTTCAATAACATGGCTATCAGTAAAGATAAAACAAACAGAATGCAATACAATTTTGTGCTGTATTTGAATAACTACCATGCCAATAAAAATGAAAGCTTTATTTTTTGTGCATTACTGGTCCTTTAGCCTTTAAAAAAAATGACTTGACACCCCTCCCCATTTTTTTTTCTCTTCTCATATATGAAATAGCCATAGTTCACCAGTTTCTTGTCAAAATAACTTCAAAATGTAAGTCAGGCTCTTGTTTTTGTACCCAAAATGTATATTAATTTAACTGCTCAACAGAAGAAATGTGCTTTAAATAAAGGTCGGAAACCTTATGCAAATTTTTAATACAAGTATTTTTCGAAAGTTTTCTTTCAATTTGCAAATGTATGGCATTTTGTATGAATCAATAATTTAGTAAATGATATTATGGTATGTGTTTTTAGAAATCCCTATGTTAAAAATGAAGAAGGAAAAACAATGCAAATATTATACATCCTTTCTGGATTCTTTCTTGGTACTTAGATCTGCAGTGCCAATGATAAACTTCTCAAAAAAAAAAAAAAAATTTTTTACCACTTGGACACATTGGTATAATCAGCAGTAGCATAGGCAGTAGTAGTGCATGTAAGGGGTACCTAAGCATAAAGGGTTTTGTAAATCATCAAGAGGATAGCATTTGTGCTTAGCATATATCAGTTCTATTCTTAGAAAAAAATTATGCAAAAACTTGTCTTTGTTTTAGTTGTCCTTTCTTTATGTTAAAAAGAGTAAATAGCACAATGAATCTAGAAAAAGGGAAAAAAGTGACATAAAAGCATATATATTTCTTGCACAAATATTTAACTTTTCATTTTCATTTTCTGTTTCTTGTTTGACAACTATTATACTGTTTTTCATTTTGCATTTTCCCTATTGGTACATGAATTACATTTGTAGGATTCTAAGGTTTTTGCTGAGCTTTAATAACCATCCTCTTGAGATGTTCAGATAAATAAACTCAATTTGTCTCCAAGCTTCATTTGCAGTTCCGCTATGATATAAACCTATTAACATTCCAATGCGCACTGCCTATCTGTAGTAAGATGCTCTTGTGAATTTAATGGCTTAGAACCAAAAGCATAAAAGGAACATAACAAGTTATAAATGGAATTAAGGATGAAATAATTAGAATATAAACTACCTGGAAAGCTAGCATGTGCTAATACATATGTTCACACGATTGTGCTCCTTGTTTATATGGAAAAGACAAAGCATCTGTGGATTTTTTTTTTTTGTTTAGATGCTCTGAAGAGGAATATGAGTGCTAGCTCACATAAATTTTTTGTGCACCCTAATATATAAGCAAATAATAAAGTGAAGCACTCCTAATTAATAAAAATAAAATTTAATTAAGTAAAATTTCTGGAAAATCCACACTATTGTCATTTAACATCTAAGCCACTATTTAAAGTGTAAGTAAAGTTATTGACCATTTCAGTTCTCACCTCTTAATCCTGTAATCCTGTCTCCCCTGCATTACTGTGTGCACTTGCTTCCTGTATAGTCCCAGAAGCCCCCCTCCCCCTAATGAGATCACACAATGACTCATTTTGCTAGTGCATGCTTAGTAATCTGATACTTTCCTCTCACTACTAAGGCCTGCAGCACTGAATTCTGACACTGTCTGTGTTGGTTTTTAAGACAGAGAATGTGAGAGGGGTGGGGGCATGGCCTTCACAACAGGAAGGAGGAATATTTTTCAGAGGGATAACAAGTGCTGCAGAGTGAAAAAGGTGAGAGAGTATTTTACTAATAGTTTTTACACTTTACAATACTTTAAAAGGGGCAAACTTTATAAATAAGGTTTACTTACACTTTAAGCAGTCGCAGAGTTGCATCACAAGTTCAATATTATGACTCAACATCAGGTTACAATATAAAGCATATTACACAAAGTAAAACAAATACATGCTAAAATACCCCCCCCCCCCCCCAAAAAAAAAACAAAAAAAACAACACTTTTCAAAACAGAAACTTAGTATATTTTTTATAAAGCATTAGGCTGCAGGCTTGTTAAGAAGGCACAATGTTTTCCAGCTACATGAAGAGTATTAACATACTATACCTTTTTTAAGTCTAAGCACTTACTCCGGGTCTAACTAGATTACAATCACATTATTTCCTAAAATTATATAATAAAATATAAAAAGTGCTGAGATTCAAAAAGTCGCGTAAAGGTCCAAATTTGCATCCAGTCGCCACTTCCCAAACTCCTATTATAAATCAAATGTGAGAATTTGCATCTAATTTGCCCCCCTTACGATTGGCCATGTACCTACATACCTCTTTACATTACTATGCATGAAATTTTAGCATCTTTACCAAGTGTCAGAGTGTGTCAAAAGAGGCAAATTCGTCAGGATGTATCACCCTAAATTTACCAACTGACTTCACCAGATCAAAAGGGGCGAAGTAGCTGGCTGATGTCTGGATTCCTGTTTGATTTAAGCGACTGTACACTTAAAAGACAAATAAAATATAGCAATCAATAACAACATGAACTAGGAATAATGTCACATACTGTAGATATGGATGTAAAAATAACAAGTTGCAACTTAGGCAACTTTAATACTGCGACATTAGTGGTGATTAAAATGTGACAAAGTAGTGACAATGTCCTTCCTTATACTCAATCCTACTTATTATAAATATTTCAATATAATATATAAAAAAAAAAAAAAAAAACATTTAAAGGAACAGTCCAGCCTAATTCATAAAAAGTAACGTCTGTTGTAAATACATAATACATTTTTTTTCTAATATACTTAGTCAGTCTTTTATGTGAGGAAAGGAATTAATTATTCCATCTGTGTAGCAGTACACAGCATCTTCTGTGTTTACTTCCTGGTTGGATTCTTGTGTCACTGACACAACGGCACCTCAGGAAGGTCAAAATTCATAGTTAATGAATTACGATAGGTAGTTACAGTTCTTACAGCTAATGGTGTATACTGTCAGTAGCAAGCGCTGATATTGAGCATGAGAGAGAGACCAAATCCATATAAAAATAAAGTCAATGTTTCAGCCCTTTCTTTAACAATTGCTTTTGCTGGGTTAACTACACCTTTCAGAGTTAAAAGGTGGATGACAGTTTAAAGGTTCTGATTGGTTATTTAGCCTGTCAGTCAATTCTTTAACACTAAACAGGAAGTGGCTGAGAGAGGGAAGCAGCTTCAGTAACAAACTGTCCCTAAATTGTGAAGGGTGGAAATAAATAAATAATTTGTATGACAGAAAGCATTTATTTAACAATGCCAAACAGACAGCAAATAACTGTTGGTGCCTAAACTGTTCCTTTAAGGTGACATTCTCTTTTAAAGCTTCAGGGAAATGTAGAGGTGTACACAAATTTTATTTCATTGGGGGTGGTGCAAAATTCCTGGATGTGGGGCAAACAAATCACCATTTAAGGCAGGGGTGGGCAAATGTTTAAGCCATCGGGCCCCATGAACGCATGATGGCTTCAGAGGGCTGGGGGGCGTGCCTAGCGTGCTGATGCCTATGGCACTAGACCATACCCCCAAATTTTAATAACATCCCGCGGGCCGGCCCAAGACTTCTGGAGGGCCGGATTCGACCCACAGGCTGTAGTTTGCCCACCCCTGATTTAAGGCAATAATATATAGAAAAGAATACAGGAGATCCTGTACCTTGTACTGACGGTCCATTTAGAAAAAGGTTATACACTAGATTCTGCAAGCGTGTGTGCAAATTCTCTCTCTTTATATTGCTATATTCTCTTTTAAACATATCTATGGGAATCATGGGAAAATTAGGTCACTTCTCTTCACTTTATCAAATTTGCATCACTACACATCCTGCTACTGCTCGACTGACTACATGTCAGTAAGGGCAATATTAGTTTGCATTTACTGAGAAACTGAGTCCAACAATTTCAGGCAAAGGCTCACTACCCTAACTTAAGAGAGTGTTATTGTGGTGAAAAATACTATTCATGTACAGTTTTGTAAGCAGCATGCATTATTTAAGATTCCTACTGAGATCATGCATGCATTTTTTTTTTCTAGAGATCAAGAAATTAGGAATATGTATGTGATCTCTCTACAACTGCTCTTTGTAATTACATCAAGCTGAAATGCTGAAAAATTTAAAGTTTGGACTGGGCGGCTGAAATAATCAATCTTTCTCTAGCTATAAACATTTTCAGAGGAATCCAGTGAGAAATGCAAGAGGCTACAGAGTTGTTGTTAATGTGCAAATGTACTTTTGCCTCTGTTTGTATGGACTGTTTAATATTGATGACCTTATGATGAGTTATCTCAAAGCGTCCAAGTAGATCAGTTGCTACACTGAAAAGATAAAGGGTAAGTTTAACCAGGGATGGATAAAAGCTAGCTAGAGTGAACATTTACGATTCATAGATATGATGTTTCTTTCCCTTTGTCACTTGTAGAAAGTCTGATCAAAATGTTAAGAGGTGTAATAATTATCAAATGTTAAATCTATTACTAGATCCAACATATTTAAAGTACCCCTTGTGGTAGCATATATTTATATATGTATATAAATACATACATCTATAACTGTGGGTAGGTGGAATGATATATTTACCATAATAATATACATAAGTTATATATGCCTAGTAATGTAACAATAATTACCTTGGAGGGTGATAAAATGTAACCATGCCCTTGCAAGGCCAAGGGAAAAAAATTGACACCGGTGCTGAATGCAACATCCAATCAACATTCAAAAAATTTGTGCAATTAAAGGAGAACTAAAGTTAAAAAAATTAAAAAGACCTATTAAATACATACCTCATAGTAAGTTGAATCGTTGCAATCACACCTTGAACTGCTTTATTTTCACTGCACCGAGGCAGACTTCTCTTCGTACTTCACACAGAAGATTCAGGTCCAAAAGGCTTCAAACATCACGTTCATTGAGGGGAGTGTTCTCATTGGCCCCGCAATGAACGTGATGTTTGAATCCTTTAGGACTGCTGATTTAATGAGTGGGCGGAGCTTCAGGCTGAATCTTCTGTGTGAAGTGTGGTGAGACGTTTGCCTTGGTGCAGTGAAAATACAGCACAGCTCAAGTTGTGACTGCAATGATTCAACTCACTATGAAGTATGTATTTAACAGGTACTTTTTATTTTTTAGCTTTAGTTCTTCTTTAGGTTCTAGTAAGTTCAGTGTATTTTCAAAGCTACTGTACTTTAAACCTATGGCTGATATTAATGTTAAGTAACTTTTATTTTCCAGAATCAGAAAGCAAAGCTGTTAAATACACTGCAAACAGATGCAAGGTTAAGTGGTAAACAGCCATTTACAGCCCTGTTAAACAAAAACAGAAGCACTTATTTTCTCTGTCATTACCAAGACCCTTAACAAACCTTTAAATGTCTGGCTTACCTGCCTTCCAGACTGTGACAGCATATACTGTGATAAATCTATAAAAAATAAGAACCTACAAAACTGTAGAAAATAAAGACCAATCAAAGCAACGATGTGTACTGAATTATAAATGTATCAATCAAAAGTGACAGAATTTTAAAGACTGGAATGTTCAAAACAGTAGTGGGCAAAATTCAGCAGTCCAGATACAGAAGTAAAAATTGGTGGGTTTTTTTCACCATTCCTGGTGCCATAATGCTGCTGGAAGCTGTAGTCCTGTGTAAAATTTCCCAATCCCAAAATTAATTATGATATAATCGAATGTATATGGACTACAGGCAATCTGGGGAAGATGTATTCATTACCAAGACCAACAAATAAGAACAGTAATTAATTTGTATACTGTACCTCCGTTTTTAGCGAGAGTCCACTGTTAAAGAATATAGCAGAAACTGCAATATATGTGATTGTTATTTCTGGCTTCAATGGTCCTGAAAAAAAAAAAAAAAAAAAAATTAGAAACCTGAGCAGAAAACATTAACATCAAAGTGATATTACAAATAACAGGCTGGAATTGGCTTGATATTTTTATGGTACTAAGTGATAGAATAAGAATCTAGAATCTTCTAGAATAAGAACCTTTTAATAGAGGTTTACAAGTAGCTTAAAATCATGAATATAATCACAATATCTCTCAAAATCTCCCTCCTGTGCTTTTGAGTACATTTCAGATCCTGCTTGACACAACCTACTGGTACTAAGCATTTTTATATAAGGAGACCAGCAGGATACTTCTGTTAAAAGTGCTCTTCTTTAAGGCTCTGCTACAAGTTTTGTTGTGATATTACCGCGGGTGTTTAAATCTGCAACAAAACGCCAACATTCACTTGCATTCAGACGGTGTCAAACTAACTGCCATTTTGTGTATCACCCTATTTCTGTGTGTATTGTTAAGCCTATAGACAAACTGGCATACTGTTTGACACGGTCACCATGTAAGTGAAGGGCATGCACTTTGGCATGGTTTTAACAGTACAAATAACCAAACTGTGTTGGTGAAAAAGGATGCGCTCAAAAATTCAAAAATATAAGTGTACACAATAAACATAAAGTCCCAACAGAATCAAAGTGAATCTTCTTTTGCAGCTCCTCTTCGGGGGTACACGCTGTTTACCCCTTGTACCAAGTTCAAAACAAAAATATCTGAGGAGGAAGCGCAAATGGTGCACTATAGTGCTTTATCCTTGGATAATATTATAATACTATAAAGCCAAAAGACACCTCCACAACCCAGTGTGCAGATGTGTGCAATGAAAGATAAAATGTGAAAACACCCAAAACTTGTGTAGACAGATCACACAGGTGATTTCTATATGCTTTTTGGAAATAAATGAATATTTTTTGGAATTGAGCTGACTTGGTCTGTCGAGTTTGATGTCTGCAACATTGACCCTGTGAAATCCGTTTTATGCTTAAAGCGCTGTATTCGATGATTTCTGGCGAGCATATAGAAATCACCTGTGTGATCTGTCTACACAAGTTTTGGGTGTTTTCACATTTTATCTTTCATTGCATACATCTGCACACTGGGTTGTGGAGGTGTCTTTTGGCTTTATAGTATTATGGTTTTAACAGTAACAATGGGTGATATTTATAAAAGTTATAATTTTTTTTGATTGCTTAACAATGGAGAAACAGTATTTTTTATTATGTCAGTATAACCTATTTAAAAAATTTTATTGCCATGTTGATGCATTGTTTTATGTCAGAAAGTTGCATTTGATCCTATATAAATTGGTGAAAACCTCTAAAAATATCCCCTATAGTGTAGCTCTGATCTTAAAGTAGCATTTGACTTTTGTCATTCTCTATGGAGTAGTAATGTGGATAATAAAATATACAGTTTTAAAGGCTCACTAACACCAGAACACCATTAGCATAGCATTTAGTCCTATGCAGTACTTGTAAAAATGTCATTTAAGTTCAGTTCCTAATGTCTTATTTATCCTCCTTGTTGGGCTTTCTGAGGCATTTCGTGATTATGCATCAGTGGACAAAGTGGACGTTTACTTAAAAAACAAAGAAAAGATGGCTGAAAGAGGGAAACAAACCAAAACAATACTAATCAGGAATTTTAAAAATAACATTTTTACAAATACATTGAAAAAACAAAATAGTAAAAGCCACTGGTGCAATATACATGTGCATCAAATAAATAGCTACCTAGTCTACCACACTAATATTGCACCTGTGGCTCCTGCTATTTTGTTGTTTGATACATTGCATTGGAGATTTGGGCAGTTACACTGCAATATATGCAATCCAAACCAAATGATACCAAAGACTCTATCCAAAATTATTTTTCCATTTGGAGGAATTGTCACTATAAACAATGAAAAGTCACCGCAAGCCCTTTTTTACATTTGATGATATTACCAAGTGCAAAATTTGTATACTACAGGATAGAGCAGTAAGGCAACTCTTTAATCATACTAAGGTTAAACCTGGCTATTCATTTCGATTTTTTTCCAGATTCAGAAATGACTGTATTTCTCTTCTCGTCTAGCTGCTCCTTGTTAAACAGACTTGACTTTCATTGTAAACTATTTTCTTCAGCTTCTTCTCCACAGCTACAAAACTATAGCGTGCAGCATTCTAATGAGAAAGTACCCACTGCTATAGCTAGTATGGCACCTCCATACAGTTGTGAAGGGTTGGAATGTGTAGGCCAGTGCATTTGCATTTTTAACAAATTCTGCTGTAAACTTGCTAGTATGGCACCATCCTTAAACATGCAGACCACTGATTTACACTGATGCATTAAAGCCTTATTGTAAAGAAAAAGGAACGACCACAAGATAACTAAACTTTTTATCATGTGCAGGAAAATGCTTAATATGGCCATCAATCATAGTGGTCAGGCTCAAACATACACCCACAGGCAGTTTACTGCTGAAGCAAAAGAAACTGCTGTCCGAGCAGAATAAGGCAAGCAAACAGCAACCATATTTTCCCACATAAGAATGCAGGTAGCAAAGTGCCCTTGTTCCAGTGGTCTGAAAGTGCATGGTCCCACTATTAAACAAACTTCCAATGAAGTACTCCTTCTAGTACAGCCTTAAAGGAACAGTTAAGTCATCAACAGTAATCTTCCTGTCTGTCACTGTACCATTAATGCATTTTGGAGTATGTATTATTTACCAATACCCTGCTTAATTTACAGCCAGTTTCTTACAGTAGCTCCTTCTCTTTCTCCTCTACATCCTCTTCTGCAATTCAGAGTGGAAACTTAAACCAGGGATGAAAGTCTTGACAACTCTGAGTAACCAAACTAGCAGGTATGCAACCTCTCAAAACTGCTGTCCATCTGCTTCTTTATGATTGTTTATTTCAGAATTCTCAAGCCTGTGGATTAAGTCGCTGACTTGATATTGCAAGTAAATCTTCCAATGAGAAAGTTGGTGGAAGATGAGGGTCTTCTGTAGGAAAATAGCTATAAATTCCAAACTACAAGAACCAGCAAGTAATAAATACTCCAAAAAGCATTTGTTTAGCACTGGTAATTAGATGAGCAAATAACTGCTGGAGACTTAGCTGTTCCTTTAACACTCTTAGAGCCTAAATCAAAACAGCAATTTAATGTGTGTTGTATTAAATAACATACAATTAATTCAGACAAAACATTAAAATTTTCTACAGCAGGCCTTGCTGAATTCAAACCTTTGACAGACTCAGGGAGGAATTCACGATAGTCCGAAGTGAGGTGCGGAGTGTTCGCCTCACTTCAGACTGACTGATTTGCTCTCGCT
>WMED01004806.1:0-20236 GCA_019650415.1 Pipa parva
TGTTTTAATTGTTTTTAATCAAGATTTTCTTGTGTGTCTTGTTCCAATAATGGCCTAGAGTCATTTGTCTGTTGGGAGTATATTTTGTTAATAAAATTCTTTTTCAATCATAATCTACCCATTGGTACATAATTTTCGTTCTGTCATTTCTGAGTGTGCGCTCACATATTGGGTTCTTTTTTTTTTTTTCTTCATGTTGTTTCAAATCACATTTTACCCATGAGCTGCACCTGTCTTAATCAGCATTTAATTAGTGCTCGCACCCCCCCCCCCCCCCCCCCCCCCCCCCCCCCCCCCCCCCCCCCCCCCCCCACACACACTTGTGGATAAATCTTTAGGGTGAAATTGGCAGTTAATGTAAATACAAGGCTGGTGGTGAAATTCCCCCTTACTGGACAAAGAACAAAGAATAGGGACCAGAATGCTCTGACCACCATCCCATTAATCCTCTGCTTAATGCAGATAGCACTATCAAATGGGGAAGTGCAGACAGACAGGGATGTTTGGCACTACAGAGATGCTATACAGTTTTACCCTGGGTGACTTTTTAGCAAGCAACTGCTCTCTGGGTCATTATAGTCTTATTTGTTGTCAGTAATTAGCTCAGGGATGTCCAGGCTGCCTGCCCAGAAGATGTTTGAATTAGTTTAAATTTTTCTATAACCCAGGTAGGGTAATACAAATGCATGTTAAAAATGAACCTCTATGGGTCTTACAAAAAAATTAGTATGTGCAGGATTCGACCAAACACAAAGAAAAAATTATTTGTCCCTATCAAACAATTTTTTATTGGTCAGGACCATGATTGGGGTCTTCTAATGACAAGTATTGGTACATTTAAATTGTTATTGCCAGGTTGTATGCAACGGCCTCAATGAGTGATTGCTTCATTCGGCTGTTTGTTTTAACAATGGAATCTGCAAAACTCTGCCAAATTTGGCTATAATGCTTCTGCTACCAAATTTTCAATTAATACAGTTGTTCGCCCGTCACCTCCATTGGGTATAGCTATCTCATGTTGCTCTGCAGATACCATATGGGGGGATATTTATAAAGGTCATTTCAACCTGTTTGGTCTGTTTCCAACACTATTTGCTGTGTTATCGCTGTTGGTTTTTGTTGCATTTTTGTGATTCACCCGATTCATACACGGGTCAATAATATTTACAGATATTGAAAAAGCATCGATATCAATAAATATTGATACATGAAAACTGCCAGACTTTGCACTGTGTTCAATGAGGGTATCCAGGGTTCCATTTTCAATTGTTAACAGGGGAAGCTGGTCTGAGGTAGGAAAAGTTTTCAAATGGTAAAAATGGTCTTAAGGGGCTTTCTAAATAGCGATAACAGCACCATGAATATTACAGTGCTACTGTATTTACAGCCAAATTGCAGGCGATAAAATTAGTAGAATTTTTGTTCAGCTTTTATAAATATTCCCCGAAGTGTTAGATCTTAAATATTACAGACGTAATTAACAAATATGTTTTTCTCTTCTGCTTTAATAATAACAACAATGCAATCACCACAAGTTAATAGCACACTAGCATTCCCTGGACTTACCGTGTAGATTAATTCCTGCAAATATGTCTTATTGAACATTTCAGGGAAATCAAGCAGGGTTTCTTTTTAAATATAAATAAGGCAATAGGTTTCCTTCATTTCAGATAAAATACACCAGAATGTTTTTTTTTTTATTGGTTAAACAGTTTAATCTAACAATGCATTTTATACAAAATTAACCAATTGGAAAATACTCTATCCCTCACACATATTTAATCTTCATTATACAAGTTAAAATTAAAAAAAAAAACAAAAAAAACATTATGTCAGTCCAAATATAACCAGAACATTTTTTGTGTCACACTTAGAGCTGACGGCTGAGGTAACCAATGGTTGTGTGGAACAAAAACAATATATACACACATTTTGTAAAAACAAATAAATAAAATTCACATTTTTCTAGGAAAGCCCACTGAGTTAATCTGTGCAGAGAATTAGTCGAACGACAGGCTTGATCAGTAGATTTGAAAAAGAATTCCAGTAGATTATTGCTTTAAAAAAAAAAAAATTTATTGCACCCCCTACTAGATAAAACTTGGTATACTCCAGGGAGGGGCAACCTTTGGCGCTCAAGATGTTTGAAAAACTACATTTCCCAGAATCCCTCCACCAGCTCAACTGAAAGAAGTCTGGTTAATATCATTATGGGATGGAAAAAAAAAAGACAAATGAAATTTTATTACAGATGACCAAGTCTCAACCACAAGCAGGAAAAAGCTTCAAAGGGAAATATGTATCCTATTTAAAAAATATTTCTTCCATGTATTTTTATTTACAAAGTAGAATATTCCAGACAAGCAGGATCCACTCTTTCATAAAGGACATATTTTCTCTTCTAATAATATCTCTAGATGAATAAAATATTTTCCAGCAAGCAGGTTGGTTTTCTTTTGATCTTGTACTGAAGCAATAGTTCGTTTTATAGATGAGAATCCCCATTGATAAAGAGTGCCTGAAGTATGCAGGGATTGAAATTCAGTCATTTTTCATACTAAGAGAATCTTGAATTACAGGCCATGGCACTTGGCACTTTTCATTAGGGATGGGTGAATGACGTTTCTCTGTGAATCCTACTCCTTGGTCAAGGAATTGTACTCTGATGTTTAAAGATACCAGGATATAAAGAGAAACACCCCCCCCCCTCACCCCACCATATAGAAGGTTCCATCAGCTGTGAATTTTTCATTGTTCTTCATATAGCAGCAACCTGATATATTATTATTATTAGATTTCTACTCGATTCAGAAGCGATTATTCCTCCTGCACCTAACATGTTGCGCCTTAAGTTAGGAAATTCTGAGTCGGCGAAATGGCAAACATGGCAGGTCTAGATACAAGAAGGTTCTCCTGCAGGTACAATCCCTTCATTTACAGATTTAATACACATACGCATTTGCTTGTGTGTCTAAGCATTTACATGGTCAGTCTACAAATATCCAACTCCAATACTGGGTGACATGCACAGTGACTAGCAGCTGTCAGATCCCATATATTCTACAGCCGGTCAAATTTCCCAATGTTTTATGTAAAACTGGAACAGCTTAAAGCCCAAATAATATTCTATTTATAAATAGTTTTTTTTCTTTTAGGTTTATTTCACCTAAATAGACAATCATGTATGAATGGTTTACTGTGCATCTATAAGTTTCTGGATATGCAGATCTACTTCTTTAAATGCACAGACAAAGGCAGCCATATTGATTTATTCAACAGAGGTACAGTAAGGCAATCCAACAAAGCTCCCTATAACGCCACCAATAATTCTGTATATTCTTGTTTGTATTTATTCAGCCTTGCTGAGTAATATGGCTGCTCACGATCACATCTGAACAAAAATGTTCTGTGCATACCATAAGCTGCATCTTCATAAAATACTATTTAATGTGACATTAAATCTACAGTAACCTTGAAATATTGAACATTTAATTTTTTCCTGTCATATATTACTTCAACCTAACAATTTTCTCTCACAAAGCCAAATTAGTGTAACTCATGTTGCCTGTCAGACTGACAGCAAGATTCATTTGTCTCCATGAGAGAAAACAAAACTGGTTAAGACTGAAAAATCCCAGCAGAAATTCCAGCAATATTTAAGAGCAGCTCCAGTGTTTTTATTGCAATGCTTTGCTGCAAAGATGTTTAATATGTAGTGTGGAGCTCCGACTATTTAATACATTTTTTTTTGGTGTTTGCAAATAAGATTAGCCTCTTGGTGAATACCAGGTCCCAGGATCCACAGCAAGGTAGATTATTCCAGCACACAAATACCCTCCCTCTTAAAGGGTAATCATCTGATTTCAGGCTGCATTTTTCTAAAGACCAGATCAGCAATGTGTGTTTAAAGAGTTTAAGAAAAAAACTCCTAATGTAAGACTGCATTTAATCCAGAGCAGCATTGCTGAATGGATTTTTATAAGCAGTCTGGTTTAAAGGGAAGTAGACTGACCAAATTAAAGCCTAGACAATTTCTTCTCCATTTCAGACACAGCGGGGCTGGGGAAGATTCTGTACAATATATTCTTCAAAATACAAAATAAAATAAGGTATTTGACACTAAATCAGACAGAAAAAAAAAAAGCAGAGGCATCCAAAATCTGTGTGTAAACAAAGAAAGGTGGGCACAAGGCACCACTGAAATTTCCTGAGATTGCCCGAGCATGTCACAGCAAAGGAAAGGTTTGGTCCAGTTTACAGTGTAACATGACCTATTCTTACAAGTAAGATCCTGCAGTGATTCCATAAGGTGGAGAATCCTTAAAGGCACAGGTCTGGTGACAGCAAATCGGATCTTGGCGTCTTTTGTATTGAGAATATCCACGCTTGTCCCTGAGATTCATTCACAAGTCATCTGAGAGAGGAAACGAAAATGAGTGAAACTGTTGTTTTAAATGCAGATAAATACAAAGTAAACAGTCCTTTTTAATGCAATAAGGATATCAAACTCCTTTCACACCACCTTTACGTCCCACTCTCATGAAAATATAGGGAAAACGGATCAAGCCACTAGCTCATCACAATACAGTCAAGGTGGATGTAAATGCAAGAAACTGCAAACTGTAGTGGTAGTGGGAGCACAAAGAAATGATAGGAATCCTCAGCACATTGGCAAGAATGAGGACTATGAAGGGTTGTACTGGAAATCGTGAGTTTGGTTGTAGATACATAACTAACACCCCAATAACTGCATTGACAATTTTAGAGTTTTGCAGCTGTTTCAGGTGATTTATTATCATGATCCTATATACTAACTGCTATTGCTCACAGACACAAGTTACACTGTCATTTCCATTGCTTACCTGGTCTGGGAGCATGGACGGGGATTTTTGCATCATTTCTCCCTGCGTAAGGACACCACGGACTTTGGGGAAGGCTGGAGGCTGTGCCTGAAAGTGCATCCTGGGAAAGAAAGAAGAAAAGGATAAAATGGCAATACTTCATTGTACCACTTAGCGGTCCCAAATCATAATGAAACAGGCAGGATAAAGGGAATAACTTACATTCATTAAAGCAATAAGCCTGCTTACGGACAATGGCATACAAGGCGACTCTGGTGCTTCTTTTTGCAATCACCTCCTCTCTTAAAGGTCAGCAACCTTTTTAGCTGAGGGAGCCATATACTTGTGGCTCCCTCAGCCCTTTTGAATCCAGAACCGCTAACATCACATAGGTGACGTCAGTGGCTCCGGATTGGCTAGCAACCCAGAAGCCGGTGACATTAGTGGCTCCAGACTGGTTAGCAACCCGGAAGCACAGAGAGCTTTCTTTCTACAGTGCTTGCCGGCAGACTGTAATGAGCGGTGCTTGCACTGCTTGTTACAGTGAAAGAGCCAGATATGGCCATCAAAAGAGCCATATCTGGCTCAAGAGCCATAGGTTGCCGACCCCTGCCTTAAAGTGACAAGTGTTTTTTTTTTTTTTTAATATGGCCACCATTGAAAGTAATAGCAACTGGCGCCTCTGTCAGAACGCCATTATCCTTAGAGACAGGCTGTAAACCCCTAATCTACTGTTGGGCTGCCCCGTGGCTTGCACAATGGAACATAATTTTTATTAGATAGATTTATAAGCAATTTCTTATTTATAAATTGCCTTTAAAGGAAACCATAGCAAGGCAAACAGTATACATGTAAGAAGATAATTCTCTGTTCATCCACTGCTAGAATCCTATAAAAGCTTTTTGGAAATATCTGTTGCTAAAAAAATCATAAGCGGCCAAACACTCATTTGACCCTTACAGGACTTTATTACCTTTCTACAGGTCACCTTTGTGTCACTGAACAAAATATTCAATTATCTGAAAACTTCAATAGTGTAAAAAAGTGAGTTATTTGATGTCTCAGAGGATTCTGGGAGTTTTAGATCACATGTTGCAGATTGAGCTAACCAGTTGGGAATATGGCATGAAATAACTGTACATCCCATCTTTGGGGCACTATACTCACCCCTGGGGTCGGTACATATTTTGGTACAGGGGCATGTTGCCACTCTGTTCCATCATCACAGCCTGAAAGTGTCCTCTGTTATGGTCCACATGTTGGTAGACAGGCCGTACAACTGCATGGCCATTAATTTGTCCTTGACTGGGAGGTAATGGCGGATGTAGGTGTTGCGGATATCCTTGAGGTTGGTAGTGGTGTTGAGATGGATAGGGAGGCTGAGACATCATATTAGGTTGTTGACGGAAATTCGAAGTGCCCCAAGTCTGTGGCCCACTGGTTACAAAGCCCCCACTCTGTCTCTTGTGACTGTCCAAATCAAGAAATTGTTTGGGGCTCTCTGCTCTGTCTGAGCTTCCTTCACTCACTTGTTCCACCCCTTCTGTCCTCTCCTGTCCTTTATTTTCCCCTGGCACTGCCTTGGGCTCTCCATCCAACAGTGGGGACATAAGTAAGCTCCTCAGTTCCCCCATTCCCTGCATGTTTGGAGGGCCACCTGCATGGAGATAGGATCCTCTTTGGGGAGGTGGTTGATGCGCATTTCCAGGCCAACACGGGTATTCCTGAGGGTAATAGGGAAGCCTCTGGTAAGGCTGATAAGGGGGCTGTGAATGGTGCGGGTGATGGTAAGGGTATGATGTGCCTTGATGGCCATATCTGGGGTATGACCCAGACACAGGTTGAGGATGTCCATTACGAAATCTTTGAGGTGGAAACTGAGAAGGATATGGCCCTGAAGGCCTAACGCCCCCAGAAATGGGGTTCGGACCATATCCTGGTTTAATACCCCCCGTAGATAACAAGGATGCCAAGTTACTGCCAGTTTCTGCCCCAGCTGCATCCTGACGGTGGGGGTGAGTGATATCCTGCTGATTTACTGGAATGGATTCCACATTTGCAGGCACAGTCAATGTCTCCTTTAAGTGGGTCTCTTCTGCAGATTCCTTTGCCACATAGCCATTATCCATTGCATTATTACTGCCCTGTTGTGGTGCAAGGTCGCCACCAGGGGTAATACCCTGACTGTTCTCTGGGGGAATCCATGACTTCTCTCTGAAGGCTGTGTTTTCTGGTTGTGCTTGGTTCTGAGACACCGATTGTGGCAAAGATGCCGGATTTTCATCCCCATTCATTTGCTGAGGAGAAGGTACCTCCATTTTGGGTTTTGCTGGTGACAAAGCTGCAGAACAAAATACAAATAAATAAATATTTTGCAGCTCCATGCTAAGCATTGCCAAACATCCAACATTACATTTATTTGATACCCTGCTTCTACAAGTAATCAAAAGCTAATTATTGACTGAAGTGCTGGTTCTACTAGGGAAGATAATGCATATGATGTGCCAATATGCTCATCAATGCTGCTCTTTCTTCCAGTATCACAATCCCTACCTCCTTTTCTTCATTGGCAATGTAAGAAAGCACAGAAAAAACATTCTGACCTAACACTGCTTCTGCTCTTGATCACATCAGTGATGTTAAAGAGGAAGTAGGAAGTTAAGGGGATCGTGACACTGGAAGTAAAAGATCAATAAACCAAGCAGTAGGAGGCAATGCTGGAAAAAAGGAGCAGCAATGGTAAGAATAATTAGACCTGACTTACATCATCACCCCTGCTCTAATGAGAGATTTAGTTCTTCTTTACATTATGATCCTGGTAAGATCTAATTGCAAATGCTGCAATTTAGGCTTCCAGCTGCCTCAAAATTAGTTGCCATGAAGGTGCAAGGTGGAAACATGGAGATCTACCAACTATAGATTAAGTTGCAAACTAAATGCTTGGCAACATTTAGCTGAGAGACATCACCCTGCTTTCCCACAGAGCACTGTGAAGCAGAGCTGACAAGTCTCAACCTCAAATGAATTTAACATTAAATTAAAGGTTATATATGATGCACAGCTGTTTATAGCTTTGCCAACCTGTTTTAAAGTGATACTGATATCCGTGGGTTTTCTTTAACCATTCTAAAAGATAAACGCCTGTAAGTCATGTTTTTGTAATCACTTGCTTGTGTAAACTTAAAAAAAAAAAAAAAAAAAAATCTAAAATTATGTCATGTAGGGTCTGATCTGACAGCTTTTTACGCCTCACTTTAGCCTAGAAATTTGTCAGACCACACCCAACACAATAGAAATCAGGTATGATTCTTAGCTTACACAAGCCACTGACAAAAATGACCAAAGATCTTTAGAAAAATAAAAAATAAAATCAGGCAATTTATTGTAGTTTGCTATTAGTAAGTAGTGACAAAATATGTGACCTTTCACCCCTCGCACAATCATACATATAAAACGTCTACCTTTCTCTCCTGTGGCTGCTGTGTTTGTTTGTTCCATGGCTGAGGGCTGGCATACGTCTGGCCCATTCTTTGTTCTTACAGCCCCCATGGGTCGATAGTGAGTAGACTCAAGCTGTGAAGAATAGGCAGAGGTGGGTTGGCAGGCAAGTGAGGAGAGTCTTTGCATGGCTACCATCTCTGGGCTGTCCATCATGGAATTCCCTGCAGAGCCAAATGCATTCCTGCCATTGTAACTTGACTCTGGGGGTCGAACCATTCGAGGGTCCATAGGTGGTGGAAAATGTTGAGTTCCAGACCTCTGGGGACAATTTCCATTCCAAGCAGCAGGAGGAGGTCCATATCTAAATGGAGGAAAGCCTGGATTGGTAGGGGGTATTCTACCATCTGGAGCACCAGGCCTCATCTGTGGCATGTACCCCATAGGATACAGACGGATACTGTCCTGAGAGGAGGAGGGTGGGATGTGGGCACCGCGAGACCTAAAACCGGCACGATTATTGTCCGATGCTTCTGGAACATCAGCGGCTGCCTGCAACGTGAGAAAGCAAATGTGATTAAAATGGATCCCGAATATTTCTTCAAAGTCTACTTTAAAAGGTATTTTTTTATCTCAATATTTATCACCAAACAAATATTTATCTGATAGTATTCTTTTTTTTTTGTTCAGCTGGAAATAGTAGTATTTTTTTTTTTCAAGTGTCAATAAATGCTAGCTGTTAGCAAACAACAGAAACTGACAAATAAACAAACCTTTGTCAACTATGCACTAAGGGGGTAATTCAGGAAAGAGCGAAGTTACCTTGCGATGCTTCTCATCAGTTCGCCGAGACGGGTATGCGCTCCCTGGTCTCCTGCAAGCGGAGATCAGTGAACGCTTTAAAGGTGCTTCAGCTCGGCGACTTGAGTGGTTGCGAGGTGAGCCGAAGTACCTTTAAAGCGTTCGCTGATCTCCGCTTGTAGGAGACCAGGGAGTGCGTACCCGTCTTGGCGAACTGATGAGAAGCATCGCAAGGTAACTTCACTCTTTCCTGAATTACCCCCTAAGTGTGAAGCAGGCTGCAGGTCAGGAATATTTTATGCAGTCACTTTCCCCTGTTTAATGTACATTGCTTCAGGAATAACCATGTGTAAACTGCAAGAGTTTCTTTCCCATTCTGAACCATAAATTTTACCCACACCCTTTACCTGCTTAATGTTATCAATACTAGAAGAATTAGAGAGCAGCCATTTAAACAAGCTCATTTAAGTACATTGTGCTAATGAGAGATTTTCCTTAACATTTTTATGTTCTGTGCCTTGTCTTGTTGTGAGGCTCCTGCATTGGAAGAGCCGTTGGAGTAGACGATGCCCGCTTCCAATTTACCTGCCTGCTGTAACTTCTGAGCTGAACGGGGTCTCCCAGATGTGGTTCTGGAAATGCAAGTGCTCCGTAGCCAAGGCCCGGTTCAGAATTCCTTAGAGGGGCGTGCATCCCTGGGGTGGACGGCTGTTTAAAACACATAAAAAGGCATTTGGCAAATTTTAGCTAAAAATATCGTAATGCAATTCCAAGGATGTTCCACCATTAGACATCAGCTTTAATGGGGTAGTCAAGCATTATGAGTGCTTTGGAAAATCTCCTTTTAAGATAGGAGACGTGAGACATTGTAATGGTGAAGCAACCAGCTTCTCCCCTTCTACTTGATCAACAAATAACCTTGTAATTGGATTAGACACAGTGTTCTGTTTTGTCTTCTCTTGCACACAAGCAGCACCCACATAAGTAGGTATTAAAGTTTTCTCCTTTGCATATAACTCTTCCTAACAAGGGATGCTGGAACTTGTATTACAACTGTAAAGGTGCAGACTAGATGTCCTTCCACTAATTAAATACAAAGAAAACACAAGGAGAATGATCATTTAAAATCTAGGAGGGGCTGACTGTGTTACCCATGGCAAAATTTCTCTCCAATAAAATATTAGTATGCTCTAGACCAGTGGTCAGCAAAGTGGGGTTGGCGAACCACATGTGGCTCTTTAGCCGCCTTGTTGTGGCTCGGAGCGCACTGCCGAAACCACGGCCACGCCACACCCACGACGGATCTTCTGATTGGCTGTCGGTGGTGATGGGGTCGGGAGAGGGCACGCCTCCCTCCTCCGGCGGCTCAGAAGATAGTTATCGCCGCTGGAGGAGGGAGTGAAATGGCTCCCTCCCAAAACAAGTTTGCCGACCCCTGCTCTAGACTGATAAAAATACAAATAAAAATGGGAATTTTCCTTCAATGAACAAAAATCCATTTTTTATTTTTTTTCCTGTTTATTACAAATAAAATGCTGGTCCTTTTTGGCTAAATCAAAAATACATTATGTAATAATAGTTATTGAGATTGAAAGGATGTTTGGCTGACAAGTTCATTATCTCAAATTGAAATGCTATCTGTCAGAGCACTAGCACTGATTATCATTCATTTTATGTATAATTTTTAATATCTGTATATACATTGTATTTATCAATTTATTCACTGTATTTATCTATATCTATTTTGATGTATTTATGGACCTATGACTACAGAGCTCTTATTGTCCTATCTGTGTATGTAAGTCTTCCTCTCACTTAGATTGTAAGCTCCTTGGGGCAGGGACCTCCAACCACTTGTGTCAATCACTACCTAGCACTTAATTTGTTGTACCCTTGCTTTATTTTACTTGTATTGCTTAATGCACTTTTCCCTTGTTTGTATTGTACTTGAATCGTTGAATTGTACAGCGCTGCGTAAATTTGTGGCGCTTTATAAATAAAATTATACATACATACATACATCTGCAGGGCACATCAGATAACAAATATGGCTTTATATTCCTATTATATTTACTCAGTTTCAGTGATAAACTGCATTTTGTGTGTTACAAAGGCGCAAAACTGCCATAATTGGCAGCAATTTACAGGGATTATCACTGGCAAATTTGTGCTTTCCCAAGCTCAAAGACATTAAACACAGGTTTAAAGGTTGGCACACCTACGATTGATGTGAAGTGGTTTAAATATTATTTCTTTGTGGTCGATTACGTATGTGCCAGACCACTGGGTTTGTGACGTTGCCTCTTCATGACCATAGGTACAGTATACACAGCGGCAGATACCACACAAAGCAAGAACAGGACTTGAGAAATAACTGTCGGGAAACAATTTAACAGATATACAGCAACACAGATTCGCTGGCAGCTTTTAAAAAAACTGGCAAAAAGCGAGGTTTACCTTTAAAGCGATCTTTACTGCAAACGTTTTAGATTTGGTTACTGAAAACCCAGGGGTTTAAATTGAGAATTTAGTTTCGCTTATTTTTTGTAGACCTGTGTATAAAACGGATACTGTGTAGGTTACCCTTACTACTGTATCTTTTTCATTGCATATTAAATAACTATTGACTACATGCTGCCACCAGGTGACTGGAATTCATTATTGCAGCCTGGTATATATTCCGTATACGATTCCTAGTATTTTTTATATGAAAGGACTTTTTGTATATAATTTGTTACTGTACACATGACAAAGAAGGATGTAATTTGTTCACCAATATTGTTAATTGTACAAGTAGCTAGTTAACCACCCCCGGATGTGTGTGTGTATCACTGTATATACAGTTGAAACCAAGTCATCATGTCAGGTAGTGAGAAAAACAGGCATATGTGTCTGTTTATATAGTGCATGTAAACTTCTGGTTTCAACTGTATTGTGCTCTACAAGCCACTCATTTTTACAACTGACATTGCTCCCATGAAATGTTGTGTTTTTTGTTTAAAATGAGTGGGTTAATTACCCAGCAGCATTGGTTAAGCCAGGGGTGGGTAATTATTTTTTCCTCATGGGGCTGCGTGAAAGGCTTGGGTGATTTAAGAGGGCCGGAGTGGTGTGTTTAGCTTGCCGGTGCATATGGCGGTTGGCCACACATCCCCATTTTCGTATGCTCGGGCGGGCCAGTCAGAGATGGTTGGAGGGCCAAATGTGACCCATGAGTTGTGGAATGCCCAGGTCTTGGTTAAGCAGTCTTGCCTCTTCTGATTAGGTGACATAAGCACCCACATTGAGCAGAGTAATTTCGCAACAGATAAAGTACATATGTATTTACAAACAGTCATAATTTAAAGGAACATTGCACCATACAATTTTTTTAAATTTTATTTACAGTGTCAACTTTTCAATACAGTTTGTCTCAAGATATCGTTACGTGAAGCATATCTGTTAGCTTTCTTATCTCCCACTGTGCTACTTTATAAAATGACACCAGGAGATTCTGTGTCGCTGACACATCTTGCCACCATAATACTGTTACTATAAGGGGCAAGTTGGAAGATGCAGTAATAACTTTGGTTTTGGGAGTTTCATGGAGTAGGTGTGCAGATCAGAATGGATTTAAGCTATAGACTGATGGTTAGTGTACAAATTTGCCTTGTACAGTTATAAATAAATAGGGAATTAATCTTTTGGTTCTTCATTTGGTTTTCATAAGTTAATCAGGAAGCTAAACCTCTGCATTAGAACCTCCCTAAATCACTATGATTCTCTTGTACTGGATTATAAAAGCTCTTCAGGCGCTTGCCAGATCCTTGGCTGCCAACTTGGAGGACCCATGTTATGCAAACGCAGACACGAATGTCATTCCAGCTTAACTGCCTGTCTGAATTTTAGACCGTTACTAGTCTAAAATAAAGCAGTATCAGTGACCTTTAATTCATGGCAAGATTAAAGATTCTTGCAAATATTCGCTTTTTCAGCTGATTACATTTTCAGCATTGCTGAACAGATTTAACTAGTAGCGTATAAGAGAAGATCTAAGCGAAGCAGAGTAACCAAAAAAAGAGATCTATATCATGTTAATTGTATAAAAATATTAACCAAAGAACTGTTTACCATGTCTCTTGGATGCAAGGACTGTCTAGGCATGCCCCCATAATGCAGCTGGTGAGGGTATGGCAGTCCTTTTGGGGATGACGCAATGGATTTACCAAAATGACCTTCATTTTCATCAGGCTGTGGAGTGGGAGGGCTGGCCCTGCTACTTTCACTTGACTGTCTCCTCCTTCTGTCTTCCTCGCGGCTTTTATGCCAACCCCCGGCCTTTGACCGTCTAGCCTGGCTCCGACGCTTTTGTGGCTTCTCCTTCTCTTCATTGCGAATCCACACGTCTCCATCAGATTCGCCTTCATCTTCAGGGAGGTGTTTCAGCAGAGCCTTCTTGAAGCAGCGCTCCACATTCTCAGCCATCTCTGTGTACTCTAGCGTAAGTGAGAAGCACACATTATTAGACCTAACAACATTAGACCTTGTTCACACTGGCAAGTTTTATGCAGCTCTAATGCCATTTATAAAGAAAAGAAAACCCTCCAGTACCAGTTGCTGAAAGTTGCAGGTGATTTAAACTACCATAAAATGCAACTGGTTGCAGGAACCTTTTAGCAAACATTATGAATTGGACAACTTCCCCTAGTGAATGCTATCAGCCGACTGGCTGCTATAGGTTACAAGACCTCTGGAAAGATTGCTCCGATGGTGAATTTACTGAATTTCGCACCAAATAAGATATATCCGCATACTGTATGATAAAATAGAACTATTAATAAAGTATTTATTAATAAAAGGAAAAAAAAATATTCATTTTAGAGTCACAATTGTAGAAACCCTGCAGCTGTCCCACCTTATTTACTAAAGGCTATCATTACTCACCACTGCCCTGCCCATTGTATTTGGCGCAGTTCCTGAAAATGGTTTTCATGTCATTGATGAACTGCTCCTTGGTAAGGTAATATCCGGAGCACAATCTTTGCTCCACCCTGGACAGATCCATCGGACACTGGAGGAGGACAGAATGTGCGTCAGTCCAGTCTCATTAAATGATAGGAAACCATGTTTATTTCTACTACAGCTGTACAAAAGCTCCCAAATGCACTTGTAAATTGCTCAGCTGAAACCAGACCTAATGTTAAATTGTTCTTTAATCTTATATAAGGTTTAATGATGCCTTGGTACCAGAAACACCAGACAAACACACATTAATTTTCCTTTACCACTGCTCATGACACCTACACACACTATATACGTTTATCTACATAGACATTACAAAAGTGAATTAAAAGTGCACTCTATAAAATAAGAGAGTTTAAAAAGCTAGTTTAAAACATAATGCACAGTTTATGAATGACTATGTTAGCATTAAGAATACTTTATTTCCAGTCTAACCAGTTACCGTGATAATGCTGTAGTAATTTGGGGCGTACGATTCATCGACGGGTTCCAGAAAAGGCCAGGAATCTTTGTGAGCTTTCACAGCTTCCAAAACTGCAAATGGAAAGCATTACTGTATGTATTGTCATAAGAGATAAAGAGCAGGCAAAAGAGGGAGCTGAAACATCAATTCAAAAACATTTTAAAATATATAACACTGTAATAATTATAACATGAAGGATCGGGATAACATGGCATAAAGAGACTAAGAGGCTGTTTTAGTCTTTTTTTTTTTGTACAGCAACAACCTTGAATCTGTGGCTATTGGAATGCTGGGAGTTGGAGAGCTACCGGTTGAAGCACTACTCTAGAGCTCTGTAAGACAGATATAGCCAAGCTCGGCCTTGGCCCTACAACTCCCATCATAAACCACCAGATATAGCCAAGCTCGGCCTCGGCCCTACAACTCCTAGCAGGAACCACCCACTTCAGCTGTTGGTGGGATGTTCCAACAATAGAACATGCCTTATATCTAGGGAAATCAATATACAATTTTCCATTGAAATGAATCTATACTCAACACAGTATAAAAACAACATATGATACATGGTTCATACATTGCATAATAACTACAAAACAACAGCAGATACGCACCTTTATACATTGCCGTGTAATGATCATCCAGCTCAAAGCTAAACCTTAAAGTGTACAAGGATGGGGAGAGAGTGAATAGTAGATAGAGGGCATCAAGCCACACAAAGAGTGAAAAGAATGGATTTAATGGAGTGAAAGAGAAAGAAAATAAGCATGGGGGGGAGGAAGAAATAAAAAGGAATTATTAATTTCTGGATGTATCAGGCACCAAAATCTTTACAGACGTGATTAATTTCTTTTTAAACAGTAACAAAATCATTAAATGTACGTTTATATGATGACAGATTTTTGTCACTGGTTCCTTTGAAATCTAACAGCTGGACCCCTCTATTCGCTGAGCCCCAGATGCATTTCAGCATGTGGGTAATCTGCTCTGGTGACAGAGCGGCTCATGCTTGCGCCGGAATCACCTACATTTGGGCTCAGCACAGAGGGGCTAATGAGGCTCCATAATTATCAGAAAACACCACAGCCACAAAGATATATAAGTAATCTAAAGTATAAATTAAACAAAAAGAAAAATCCCATAATGCAATGCACCTTATCTCTAATTCTGACCCACCAAATACTCACAGGTCTCCTGTTTTGTAGTCCATCATCCCAGGGGATCTGGGGTCCAGTTGACTAAGTTCAGGCGGCAGCTGCTTGCCCTGTGACAGTAGCCAGGCTCGCTCCTCTCGCAGTTTCCTTCTTTGTGCCCGATCTGCAGGTTAGGGAGAGAACTGCATGAATGCCCCCTCATAGTATTACTGGAGGGCTATATCAGTTAGATAATTAGGGGTTTACTGCTTCAATACAATCTGATTGTATATGTGCAAAGCAGTCTCCTTTTAGTTACACACTAGAATTATTTTGTGGGAAATGGTTTCATTTCAGTTGAAATGCAACCAGTTTAACAAGTACATACATATATACACACATATATAATATATCTATCTCAGGTACCATATATATGTAAGGTACCATATTTCTCCTGCATTCATCTCCTTTATAATGGGACACATCATAATTTTAAAAAGTATAGACAAAACAACTTTGACAACTGTAAAACAGAAAAAAAGTTTTAGGCAATGAGACAATGTCCTGACTCCAGCTTCACTAATTAGAGCAGGGAACTGAAAGTCAAGAGCACAACCAGATGGCAGATTTCCACTGCAAAGGCCATTCATTTACCATTAACTGGTGCATGCTTGAAGATTGAATCTTTATTTTGTGACATAATCACAAAGAGCAAGAGACTGACAATAGTTTCCTAAATGCACCCCACACCCGCTTGCCCCTCACCTTCCACAGATTTTACTCTCTCTGCCAGTGCTCTCTTCCGCTCTTCTTTCTGCATTAGTTCTCTCTCCTTTTTCTGCATAGCCAGCAAAAGTTGCCTCTCCTCATTTTCCTCATAGCCTCCGAATGAATTCTGGTCCTAAAAGAGACAGTGAGTGCCATTAGCCCAACAGGAGCCCAATTTTAAGTGAAAAACAAAACATTTGCGTAGGTCATCATTTAGGCATAGGACTCAATGAAAGTCAACTAAACATTTACTCAGGTCTCACCAACGGTGCATGGTTCATGGATATCCACAAGTAACAATGGTGGGTCATTAAAGTGATGGGAAATAATGAGAGATTAATTTCTGTTGCTGTGTGGACATACACAAAACATGCATTGCTGGAGAGGTCCGAGGACCGGTTTGAGAATCACTGGTTTAGTTAAAGGAAGTGCCCCAGAAAGCCCAATTTGTAAAGCTAAATATCATACTTTATAAACAGCATTTATACATTTTGTAAGCATAGATTGAATATATAGTAACTATAAATGCATTTCAGGCATTTTCATTTTTATTCCCGCATTACTGCCCTTTTAATTAAACCGTGTATGCATGCAGATGGACAAGCAAACGTTCTATTAACTTTCATGTCAGTTTGGATTCAATGGATAAAATATTTTACTAGAAACATTAGTGGCAACAATATGGAAACTGGCATATTAATCAATATAAACATAAAGCTGCCTGCCTATACATTTTTACTGACCATTTAAAGAGATTGCAAACTGTACCTAAATAGGGTATTTAAAAAAATTAAGACATACGTTGTGTATACCAAAAATAAAAGCAGATTATAGAAATGCAAGGGGGTTGGTCTGTATGCTCGCTTTTCACTAGCACAGCAGTTCAGTCTCACTTTATGAGATAGCATCTTTGTAGCACAGATAAGGTGCCATAGATACCACAGCCTCTCTCTGAAACCTTTTGATAAACACATCATAATGCAAACTCCCATCTACCCGATAATAAAGAGTCCATAACAATATACACTGCACTACACACATTCAGCCACAACAGTGCTCTAGTATTGCAGGTTTAATTGCAGATTATAAAAAAAGAAAAACAAAATTTCGGGTTCTTAAGAAATCAAAGATCTGCAGATGAGAACCCTCCCACAGATCCACATAGGGTACAGGAGATGTTTATTTATATTTGTTTAAAATTCTCCTGTTTCTGTGATCCCAACCTGCTGTCTAGCCATCATGTGTCCAGAATGTTCAGATAACCTCTTGGAAACGATCTGAGCTTGTTCCTTCTGAATCTTAGTTTCCTGCAAGAAAACAGACAACAGTACTTTACGCACAGTAAAACATATGTACATTTGTTTCCATACAATGCACAGAAATGCAACAGACTTAAATAAATTATTTTTTTACACATTTATAGATCACTAATATAGAATAGAGCCTTATCTGATGTTCATGAACATCTTGAGTAACATTATCAGTTGATCTGTAGATCACAGAGCTAATGATAGTTCATAATTCCCTATCTACGCGGAACTACAAATTTCAAGCATCCTCGGTAGCTACGACATATTCACATTCTCTGGACCTGTTCCACCGGCTTTCGCAGTCATTGCATAAGTACCAAGCACACCCATTCAACACTTACTCACATCCAATAGTGTAAGTACCAAGCACACCCATTCACACTTACTCGCATCCAGTAGTGTAAGTACCAAGCACACCCATTCACACTTACTCACATCCAATAGTGTAAGTACCAAGCACACCCATTCACACTTACTCACATCCAATAGTGTAAGTACCAAGCACACCCATTCACACTTATTCGCATCTAGTAGTGTAAGTACCAAGCACACCCATTCACACTTACTCGCATCCAGTAGTGTAAGTACCAAGCACACCCATTCACACTTACTCGCATCCAGTAGTTACTCATGGTGAGCATTTAAAGGACATTAAAAAGAAAGAGTCTATTAGAAAAAAGCAAATATAGAATATAGCTGGGAGTTTGTTTTTTTTAACTAATATAAAGCTACTACAAACACATTTAGCAGCTCAACTCATTGGGTATGACTTTTCAAGTATATAAATAGTATTTTAACATAGTCAACAGAGAAGTAGCATTACCCATGAACACTTAATCAGATATAAGTTTTTATTTTGCAATTTGGTATTAATCCAGGCACTGGTCTAAGAAAAACAAAACCAATAAGACCATAGACTATAGTCCTACTGCTGGTCTACAGAGCAAAAATGCATGTACTGACCTTCTGTGAAATCATGTTGCAGATTTCTGGAAGGAATTCCTCACTCAGTATCTTGTAGAGGTGACGCTCATTGTGAGATAATTTATCTTTGAAGCTCTCTGTCACTTCCTTCCATTCTTGCTCGGTCTGGCAGAGAAGAGACCAGGAACCTTCCCCAGGAGAGCTAGCTGAATGGAGAAAGACATGGCAATTGGTAAACTGAAGGAAACGTGCTAAAATGAAATAAGAATTCTATACACTGTGGAATACTAGACAGTATTTTTACATCTATTGAAAGGTTCGATTTCCCTCCATTGTTTACGTATAGAGATATGTGAAGGGAATGCAGTTCATCAATAGAAGTCGTCTCATCCTGCAGTTCTATAGGCTAATAAATATGTGAATATGTGTGGTCTCATTAATCTTTGTTTATAGAGCACTGACATATTACGCAGAGTTTTGCTGAACTTAACTATTTACTTTGGTCCTTGCCCTTGTAGAACCTACAATCTAACTTCCCCACACAATCAAACACTCACTAAAGCAAATCTGTTCAGACCTCCGTTAATTTAGCAGTATATTTTTTAATGTGTGTGTTTAAATCCAGGCACGGTGAGAATATCCTCTGAAATGCACAATATCAAAGGTTTTCACCATCGTGAACAAAATATACATTGAGCTGTAACAAGTAAAGGCAAGTCTGTCAGCCCTTCCAGGTCTTGTAATCAAAAGAGGGGACAAGGGTGAATCTGGCTCTCCTCACCTTTGTCTGATGGTTCTTTCAAAGGTTCTGTCTGATGGTTCCTTGTTTCTATCTTCTCACTGTGACAGACCAGTGACAGCAGAATTACATTTAACAGTAATATGCATGTTGGCTTTTTATAAAAACACTTAAAAAATGGTAAAAAAAATGGCATCTCTATTAATATAAATTTCATAAAATTTACTGAATAGGTTACAAATAGGGGGTTAGTTTATGCGTCTCGAAGGGTGGGGGACTAAAGGATAAAAAGCATTTTCCCCCCAGATATTATTCTATTAAAACTGTTTTTCCTTTTGTTTGATTTTCCCTGTCTGTGCTCTTAGTAGAGACACAAAAATACCTTCTTAACACATAATGGGAATAGATGTTATTTTGTTTCTTGTTATTTTATTTTAATTCACAGACACCCATTGGGGAAAGACAACGCAGGCAGCAATTCCTCCAGAGCAGTCACTCATAGCAACCAACCAGCTGTACGCATTCACTGGTCTACTCAAGGCAGAATAATAGAATGGAAACATCTGGTTGGTTGCTATGGGTGACTGAACTGGGGTGAAATCATTACTAACCACCCAAGAGTATTACGTAGAGCAAAGAGAAAATGGATGCTAAGTAAGATACCACAATACAGCAATACTGAACATAGGAAGATGAGATTTATAATCTCTTTATAATTTAACATACTTTTGTCACTGTTACTTTTAAGTGATATCCCAGCGGGAAATTAAGGGGGTTATTCACTAAAGTCCGAATTGGTGCGTATTGGTGCGAATTCGCCA
>WMED01004807.1:9950-20235 GCA_019650415.1 Pipa parva
AGCTTTATGTTTTACCTTTTCAGCAGGATCTGTGTGGATACCTTTAAAAACTAACTATAATGTGTCTCTTATGCAGTGGGGTCTTATGAAGCCTTTAAGCATACCTTACCTTAAGTTTCTTGCTGGCCTAAATATAATCTGTAATTGACAGTGTTATTGATACTCTTATCGAAGATTTATGGCACTGATAATTGTGTCTAGGAATAGACAAGTCTGAAAATCAGGGCTATGTAAAAGTGGGAATCGTGTAGAATTCTGCAAGATTTCCACGAAACATTTTTTAAACAAAGATTGTTTACTGGTTTTAATTTAAAGTTATTTTCCTCTACAATAGTAGTTTTTTAAATTGCTGCTGTAGGCGGTTACAATTTCTAAAGGATGCTTTTTTTGTTTTTAGTTGTAGATGTTTGTGTCCATGTTCTATATTTAGAAAAAAACAAAGATTCTTTATGTTATTTATAATCTGAACATTTTCCTATTCATACTGATCCAAAAACAAACTATAAGGATAAATGGGCTTAGGCGCCTCCAGGTTCCTTTATTCATTAAAATGAAATTACTTTCACAGGGTTATTGACATTACTCGAAAACTCTTATAAAACTATGCTTAAATATGAACTAAAGAAAAACGAATGCGTGATCTGCCTTGGGGTGTTACTTAATAGTGGAAGCTAATTATACTGTACTTACTGATCACCTCCTTTGCTCCAGAGCTGGCTGCTGCTTCATGATGTCACCAGTCTTTTGTCTGCTCCAGTGCTGTGATCCACTTCCTGCTTTCTGTTCAGTATTACTGATTTTTTTCTTCTGTGCATGCTCAAACTGCTTCTGTGCATGCTCAAACTGCTTCTGTGCACGCTCAAACTGCTTCTGTGCACGCTCAAACTGCTTCTGTGCACGCTCAAACTGCTTCTGTGCATGAGCAGAATAAAAAAAAATGGCAGTGTTGAAGAGGAGGTTTAAACTCCATGAAGACGATCGCAGAGCTGTAACACAAGAAAAGAAGGTCAGTGTTTCTTGAATAAGGACCGACAAACAAAATTCTCCATAGCCTTCATTAAACCCCTCTGCAGTTTTGAAGCATGATTCCTGCAAAGCCTAATTTTATTTATTAATTATATGTGCAAAAAAATGAAACAAATGGTGCCATGATTACTTGAGAAGTATTCAATGATGGGAATGGGAGAGTGGCAGTGGATGAAGGATTAAACTGAAACCTTGTGAACTTGAATGATTTTTCTATAATATTTTGACATACAGTAAACTTGAAATATTTGGACACACATGGTAAAGTAGGGTGATAGTTCCTTTAAGAAATTATGAGGGTTATTCACTAATGTGCGAATTTGACTGTCGAATTCTCAAACAGCGGATTCCCATAGCAAATCCGCAACAATTTCCCCATTGTAAAGTTGTGACAATTTTTTAAAGTTAAGATTGCGACAATATTCTCATAATAAAGTCGCAACTGCGACAATATTCTCATTATAAAGACGCGACTCCGACAGTAGCAGCCTAATATGACTGTCTTTATCTGGAGAATTTGCACCTATACTCAACAATTTGGACTTTAGTGAATAACCCCCATACGTCTTACAGCAAGGGATGTCAAACTCTTGGTTAGGGTGCCAAATCTGGCCTGTGGTGCAATTATATTTGGCCTGTGAAAAAATACCAAATGTCTACTAGAACACATGCACCAACATTACTACAAATCCCAGAATGCTCTGCTGGTGCATTGACACATCACTCAGAACCTACAAGCACCCCTTCCCCTGTTGACATTATTTAGTGAACTCATGCTACCAGTCACCCTGCCAAAAATGGGCACACAAAAGTGGGAAGCAGAGTCTTCTGTTAATCTGTTAACAAATGTAAAGGACAAAACTGTATAAAAAGGTTCCTTGTTTATCTGATGAGAAGGAAAAATATGTTCAATTCTAGACATTTTTTCAATAATTATAAAGGTTGGCTCTGCAGCTTTGTCCAAGTTTTTAATATTGACCCAGTGTGTATTTGAGTTTGCCACCCCTGTCTTACAGTATTTTTTTACTTTATATTTGTGATGGGGTGATTAGTACTTATTTTAAAGAAGAGAAACAAGATATTTAAAGAACTATTCAGCTTTGTGGCATGAGATTAGCTTTACAAAAGAAAATGATGGTTTTCAAGATTTATGTCTAGCTATATAAATACAATTATTCCAGAGGGACAGCCCAAGGCAACAGTCTTTTACAGGAATTATTGTTTTTTTAAACATATGCTCTTGTCCTGTGCCTAAATATACTGTATGTGCAATAGTTATATTATCTTGGGTTTACCATTCTAGTTTGCATTGCCAAATCTTTATAATAAGGGGGACTATTAAATGTGACATTTTAAGTGTTCTGAAATTTGAAATATTTAGATTATTTATTTTCGCAATACCATTTGATTGCACTTCAATTTCTTCAGGCCCCTGCATCATATTACAGTTCAATTGTCCCTGCCTTTAGGTCCATTATAACTCATAAGTGAAACAGAGGCTTGAATGTGCTTAGTAGAGGCTTGAATGTGCTTTGTAGTTCTGAAATGGAGTTTTGAAAGGTAGACTTACTAAATGACTGTACATCTGATATTTTCCCCTCATTTTATTCTCCTTTCTGAGAAGATCCCAGACTGAGGTATTTTTAAACACAGGACATTTTCCTAGCTCAGTACCCATAATGACAGGTGTTAATCCATACATTCCTTTGGATTACATGAGAAACACCATCATTATTATTTGCTCAACTGAAATGGATCTATTTACTATCTGTCATTATAAATTGTTTCAGAATGTTAAAAGCTGCTACTTACAATCTTCCCTAAAGAGTCCCTTAAACTCTCTACTGGGAACAGTGGACTCATTTTAAAGCCGCACTGGCGGTTTTGTTTTGCGCCATAGACATTGAGCGTGTTTGGAATCTCTTGTAGTCAGGTGATGCCAGAAAATATGGGAGCACAAAAAATAAAAAGAATGGGAAAAAACAACTTGGCAATTTGCTTTAGGTTTCTTCAGTAGTATTATAGCCTCTCATAATTATTAGAATACATTGTGCTCATGTGAAAGGCCCTTTAACCTGGGGAGTATCACTATCGTTTTGCAGTTTACACGTATTAATATGAGGGTCTTTTCAAGATGATGCTACCATGGATAGAGAATGAATATGTCCCACATTTCATCTTTTTAAAAAATTCCTAGGGCATTTTATCCTTTACCTATTATTTTCTTCAGTGCTTTCTTGTTTCCTCTTGATATTGTACCTGTTTTTTTTTTTAAATTGCTGCATAGTCAGCCCATATCAGCTAAATTACGCAGGGAGGCAGAGACAAGCAAACTGGAACAGAGCTGAGACTGTAGAACTGCAACTCACAGGAGCATGTAAAGCAGGAAGGGGTACGCACAGGAGTTTTCATATATAAATATGCTTCATTAAAAAGAAAGCTGGGGAATAAAGTAGCACTCCTAAAACAAACTGGGTCCAATGGAAACAGAAACATGTTCATTTCTTCTCAGTCTGCCAGAACCCTGCCCGCTATTATGTTTACTCTTTAGGAATTTTTGTTTTTTGGGGGGAGGGGGAGACACACTTTATTTTTTTGTTCTTTGATATTTGGTTCATTATTAGGTTTTGTGTTTTTGTTATTTATGGAACAACTGTGTGCAACAAATAACCATGTTTATATATATACACACACAGTATATATATATATATATATATAGGTATTTGGGGAAACAGGCACCTCTGCTTTTAGTGATCATTTTTTTTGCTATGGCACTGTGCCACAACCTCGCTATTGTTTTATAACTCACAGAAGTAGTAAAAGCAGTTACTGCACAACTGAAACTCACAGAAGTACAATAAACAGGAACTGAAGAAAATGCAACTCCAGGGAGCATTTGATGTGGGAACTATACTTCACAGGAGCATGTAAAGCAGGAAATGTGAAACTGTAACTAATACAAACTCTCAAAGTAGGGACAATAGAACTGTCATCCTAGATTGCTGGAGAGAAAAGAATAACATTATAGCACAGGATTCTTAAACACAAAGGGACTTATTCATCTTAAAGCGTGAATTCACCTGTCTAATTCACTTTGCTGCAATTTGAGACCCATCTCCAAAATAGTCACAAATTCACTTCCCATTATTGACTAAGCAGCGAATAGTCTTGTTGAACAAGGACAGTGGCAATCGCTGTCAGATGCGTTGTGTCTTGTAGTCAGATGGATAGAAGTGAAATGCAGAGCCCTGCCATCAGCCCCCCCAATTCACCACTCTGAAGTGAGAAGTCAAATAGGTGAATTCTGAGCAGAACACCTATCACACCTTTGCCAGACTCCACCACTTAGTCAGTAATAGAAGTACCTGTGCACATGCACGCAAAGTGATTGTCTCTCATATTCACCACATCGCAGAGTTTGATCAATAAGCAAACATAGAGAAGTGGCAAATAGAGGCAAAGTCAGAGATTTACACAACTATTTAGCCTTTAGTCATTAAGGCCCAAAGGGTCAGCAAAGATTGGAGGGGCTAGGGTAGTACTCATTGCCTAGCAACAAGATGCAGCTCCCCTACAGGAGAGCGAGAGGTCCTGACAGAACACAGATTAATTTTAACCAGATCAATTTGCACACGCATAATTAACTATCTTTCGTTTTGGGATAGTTACTAAAAAAGAAAAAAACAAAATAAACACATTAAAAGCAACTAGAAAATAAAATTACTTTTGTGCCAAACTGATTCTGAGATTGGTCTTTTCTTTAAGTTACAATCTTGCTTTCCCCAAGGTATTTCATGTGTGCTGTTAATTATTCTGTGAGTAGCTCCCTTTAGTCTGAAAAAAAAATCCTAATATTCTCTAAACATTTATACCAAATAAAAAGGGAAAAATAAGGTTTTACCTTTACAAACAAAATGAAATATTCACTTAAGTCTGATAAAGTAAATAGTTTTATTGTGGTGACAATAACAATTCTTATGGGCTTTTTTTAATCTTTCAGTCTCATGCCTTTGAAAATGCAGAATCAAAGTGGAAAGGTAATACAAAACATTTCACTGCATTCTTATATTCTCACCATTGATTACATCCAGTTGCAGATTCAGATGCCAAAAGTAATTAATCAAAGGAAAAATTGTGGTTCCTCCACATTATAAAACTTGTTTTGATATGCTTAGAATAACTTCAGGGTGTTGAATATCAGCTCATGTAATCAAAATAAGGACAGCTTTGCACAATTTTGGCTTCTGCATTTTCTGGACTGATAATATAGCAGTCCATAAATCAATCTACAGATAAATCTAATGCCCAGATAGGCAGGTTTTTGACCCAGAGTTACTTAACTTTTTTCCTGTATGAACATGTTACGTTCATATTTGAATTTCAGTAAAATGCAGTCTAGTAAAAGACACCAAATGTTTTGTTCTATTAATTTTTGGGGAATTCATCAGAGGCAAACTTTACAGACTAGCAGTAACTTACATCAATCAATCAGATGTTGCCTTTTATTGTGATTGGTTGCTATAGGTTACTACACCTCTGTAAACAATTGCCCTGTTGATAAATTCCCCTTTAGATTTAGAATTGCTAGTATTTTCAAAATGATCAAACAACAGTTATTTATCCAGTTGGTGTTTTAAAGGGATTGCTCTTTTTGTTGTCCGAAGGTCATTTCTTTAAATAACCGGTAACACAAGAAAAAGAGAAAATTTTATTTGGATTGACATTCAAAAAATGTTTTTTTTAAGGCAAATTTGTTATTTGCATTGCTTTGTGCTTGTTTTTCTTAATTAACAGTTGACTACAGGGAAAATAAACCACATAGTTTTGGTGGGATCCATACAATTATTCATAGTGACACTATTGCTAGGTTACATACTGTAAGTTTGTATACATTTCTGAACAGACAAAATGGTTATCCAGTCTAGAAATATCTTTATGATATAAGTATTCAGTGTTGAATATTTTATCAAAGTAACAAATGTGTAACCTTTTGCAGTAAGGAAGAATGTTCTGGAATGATGTTAGAGTTATTAATATTATATGGGTTAAACTGACGCTTATATTTAATGCTTAGGATTGAAACACAAAATGTTTTTTAATCCATTTTTGGCCATATAGGCATTGGACAAAATAATTTAACACTATTTCCATAATTACTTGGTAACTGAAACTGAGGTAGTTTTTCGGGTGACATCAGCACTACTGAACACTTATTGCGCAGCTACCACAGTAGAATGATGTATGGAGTAAGTTAGAATTTTTTGGGAAGGAAGAAATGACTGGGACATCCCCCTCAAAGAAGTTAGATGCAAGAAAGCTTACATGGTCTATCACAGGAAGCCAGTGTCTCATATCACCACCAGGGACAAAGCTGTGATGTACTGGGAACATACAGATATAACTTTGAATGTAAATACAACTATACATTTTACTGACACTGTCTTGAACCTATGTTAGTGAATATGTGTATTGTATGCCCAAAAATAGAGTTCCTGTTATTTACCATGTTTTTTTTACTTCTGGCACCCACAGATATATTGATCTTTACTGCAGGCACTAAATGGGGTTATTTATTAAAGGACAAACAGTCACATGAAGGCCCTTTCTCGCGTCCTTTTGCAGCTTCTCCAACTCTGTTTATTTAATAAACTCTACGATGTGACAAATTCGCACTCAATTCGGACACTTATGATGATCGCAAATTTACAGAGCTCTTTGTGTTACTTTGTGTGTGTGTGCACAGGTAATTGGACTATTCAGCAAGTGACGTAGTCTGTCGAAGGAGCGAATTCCGCAATCCGTACTGCTCTGAATTCACCCATTTTACTTTGCCACATCAGAGTTGCGAATTGAGGGGATAATAGCAGTGCTCCAGCGTTGTGTATTCAATCATAAGTAACAATAAAACCTGCGACCAAGTGATAACATAAACTAGGGACAAGGTGACAAAGAAATAGATATATTATTCACTTATAGACAACGAGACATTGTGAGGTTGATGTCACTGCCTTTCACTGGGGGAATTCGCATTAATACGCATCCCACTATTATCCAACTGACTACACATCTGATAGTGTCCGATATTGTCCACTTGTTTGACAAGTCTATCTACTGCTTCATGAATAAGGTGAAGTGAATTTGCCTCTGACACAAACAGACGCAATGTCATTATGCCAAGCGAATTCGCCCTATAATAAATAACCAAATAACCCCTTTTAAGTGTGTGATGGGTAATAGACAGAAATGAATGCAACAAGGGTGTTGACATTTAACCCTAGTTTTATACAGTATAAGTTTATTAATATGGTGCTGGGCTATCATTTTAACATATTTTTTATCTATTATGTAGCAAACTTAGATAATTCGTTAAATGGCGTTCCATTAAGCCAAAAAGACAACTATGACTTTTTGAACCAAATGGAAAAAGAACCAAAATGGCTGAATTATATATAAATAAAGACTGTTGAATTATTTGTTTGTGTTTCTATTTATCTCTGTCAATTAAGCTTAACATTAAAATGTAAACATTCCAAATGCTTTGAGCAATCAATGTATATGCATAGGTCAGTTGTTTTGGCTTATTGCATAGTTGTGGTCCATTTTGATTATTTTATAACAGTATTTTATTTTTAAATATTCAATAGTAAAAGGGTTTATTATTCACTATAACCATTCTTTACCCTCTGACTACTTTGTTTGCATGTACAAAGAAGCTAGTCATGTATCAGGCATGGTGTAGTGCCAGCCTCCAGAGCCAAATACCCAGAAATCTGCTGTAGTTTGATGACTGATTTAGCTAAAGTCTCACAGATATAACATCATTTGAAAGTGAAACATTTTAGGGGGTAATTCAGGAAAGATCAAACTACCCTTGCGAAGATTCTCATCACTTCGCCGAGTTGGGTACGAGCTCACTGGTCTCCTGCACTCAGAGATCAGCGAACACTTTAAAGGTACTTCAGCTCACCTCGCGACCACTCGATGCGCTGAGCCGAGCCGAGCCAAAGTACCTTTAAAGCGTTCGCTGATCTCTGCTTGCAGGAGAACCAGTGAGCTCGTACCCGACTCGGCGAAGTGATGAGAAGCTTCACAAGGGTACTTCGATCTTTCCTGAATTACCCCCTTAGTCTTGTTTTTAGAAGGAAATAACCTTTCTGTTTTAACTTTCTGGAGTAAAGAAAACATTTTTTTAAACAGACTCCCAGTGATCAGTGCTCTTACCAAAATACAATTGAGAGGGGCAAAAACATATGATTGTAAACACAGAAACAAGCTATAGCCCTAATGCAACCAAGATAGTACAAGCAAAAACCGTGTCCTTCAGTTTGCTGCAGGGATATCTTATAACACAAATACCTATTGTATAAATTGTATAAAGGTGTACCATCACAAAAAACACTGGAAAAGCAAACTCCACTTTCTTATACTGTAGTGGGTGAAGCAGCTGGATGTCCACAAACTTTTGGGGGCTTTCTACCTTCCTGAAATTAAGGATGAAACCAGACACCTTACCACTGTGGAAAAACACAGTCCAGTTGAGATATTTATCTGAGTGTGGCTGATCCTCATTATACTATTATACTGTACCACCACAAAAAAAGCACTGACTATAACTATACCATGAGTAAGAAAGTTGTAGTGTTAGTAGATATGTGCAGGTTTTTAGCAGATGAAGCCAGTGATTAGCTAAATGAAGCTAATTATTACTGAAGGGTGCTTACCTTGCAGCTCTTTGTTTCAATGATGAAATGAAGAGTACAATGGTACCACTGTAGAGATTTAGGACTGCTCCCACTTACTGTATTTTTCTGACTATAGGAAGTATAGAAGAATGTAACATCTGCACACAAGTTAGCTTATCCTCTATAATATCCTGCATTCCAAATATAAACAAGCTTAATAAAGGAAAAGAGGAGGGGGAGTGGGGGAGGAAAAATGTCAGCTTTCAGGAAAACTAATAAAGGGAAACAAATGGTAAGTGTTATTTCTTCACTAAACTTTTTTTTAACTATTTGTGTTAGTGATTGGCTTAGTATAAAGGAGTTTTATATGTATGTGTGCAGTTATAACAGCACTATAGTGCCCTTTTAATGCCGGGAGAATTCCTGAAGCAGAATGATATAGGGACACTTATGAGGGCCGAACCAGGTACACATTAAAAATGTGCTTTTTATAGTCTGAAAAGTACAGTTGATGATGTAATCATTAACCCTGTTACTTCTGTATGCTGTCTTGGAGTGACTTTTGACTCTGCTTTTTCTGATAAAAACTGTTGATTTTTCCTTTGTAATGTTGCCAAGATCCAATGATTTCTCTCTCAGGCCACTGCTAACACCCTCCTGCGTGCCACTTGTCTTATCCTGCTTGGACTATTGCAACGCCCTTCTAACTGGCATTCCAGTTTCCCATCTTTCCAACTGCAATCTATTCTAAATTCTGCTGCTACAATTATCTCCCTCTCTCCCCAGAACTCTCCCTCCCAATTCCTGTCTGCACCTTGGCTCCCAGTTAAAAAAACAAATTGTTTATAGTGTCCTACTTTTGACATTCAAAGCACTTCACTCTGTTGCCCCTCTCTAAATATCTTCCCATGTTTGCTCGTTTACGCCTAGCCATCAACTCTGCTCATCACAGGGTAACCTTTTTCAGAAACCCCTCACTAAGACTGCCCATTCTTGTCTAAAACCCTTCTCAAATGCTACCCCTTATCTTTGGAATTCTATACCCCTCTACCTCCACCAACAGCAATCCATCAATATCTTCAAAACTAAATTGAAATCTTACCTCTTGGAGCACTAACACTGGATTTCATGTCCACATTTGACCTTTAAGCAACTATTTATTCTATTTTGTATTTACTTTACCCTCCTATCTGTTTAGGTAAGTCTTCCTCCTATTTAGACTGTAAGCTCTATGGGGCAGAGAACTCCATCCTCTTGTTTCAGTCATGGCCTGGTACTTACGATGAAATTTATGAAACTCTGAATTACCGCTCTCTGTCTTTTCAAGTTTATTGACAGAGAGTTTGCATTGTGCTCGCAAGCTTTTTTAAAAATTTTTTTGAGATCTAGTTTTTCTCTCAATTTTTAGAATTTTTCGATGTAAATTTAGCCATAATACTAAAGTTTTGTGTATCTTTAATGTTAAGATGTTTCAAATAAGATAATCTTTGTGTGTTCAGTACATTCTGTGCAATTTGATGCTCAGAGCCGGCTCTGGCTCTATTGGCGCCCTAGGCGCCATCCTCCAACGGCGCCCC
>WMED01004808.1:0-13149 GCA_019650415.1 Pipa parva
TCTGTTTTTATTTACGATTCACACAACGTGCCAACTTTTCTGATTTTGGGGTTTGTAGATGTAATGCAATAAACTTAGGGACCCCTTGGATTTCTATTACTGCTACTCCATTACTTTATACAAGCTTTACCAGCCTTACTGGATGCTGCATCTGCTACACCTTAATACATCAACTGGAAAATGACAAGTGAATGCAGTAACAACTACTCTTACAAATGTTAGTGAGGAATGACTCTCAAAACACGTCTATTCCCAACCAACTTGCCAAAAAAGTTTCCAGCAGCATCAGCACCTCCAGAACTTAATGGGTTCTGATTGTTAACTTTGAAAATGTGATTTATTTTAATTTTATTTCTCCCAATATACCTGTAAGGTCTTTGTCATGCCTAATTCCAGCAGCAGGAATAAACTTACAGTAAGCCAGAAACTAATTGTTAATAGAAGTTGTGTACTGTGATTTAAACACTATTTAACCCTTGCTGGAAGTAAAAGGTTTGCTTGTCCAGGGTATGAAGAAATAAAAGGATACAAATGTTATTTTTGTAAGTAGAGTTTCTCAGAATGTCTTGTCTCATTCACATTAATGGGGATGCGTTGCATCACTCAGGGATAAACATGTCGTTCTGTTTACTTTATAAGCAATCTGTATACTAAACGCACAAATACAACTTGGTACAGAACAGAGAAAAACAAGAATCTCCAAATCTGAAAATAATGTGGAGGATAATTTACCTGCCGTATTTGTCATTTTCATTGACATTAAAGGCTTTTCTGAAATAAAATGAATGTGGATGTTCACCTCATGTCTCTAGCATTTCTAAATTTCAACTGACTAGAGTAATTTGTATTTTGTTTCAGTAGTGCTAGGATAATGAATTAAATATGTTTTAACTACAAGCAGGAATTGGGAAGGCAAGGAAAGAAGCGAAGAAAAAAATAAATGAGAACAAATAGCAAAATAATGTCTTAGTTTATTGTGAGCAATAACTGTCATGGCAGTGAAAGGGGACAAACCCCCGGGGAAACTGGCTACTTTGCTACACTGCTGTCCCCACAAGCCACTCTTGCAGTTTCCATATCTTATGTTCCTTCCAGATCATGGTAAGTTTATCCTCTTTCAGTTTGGAGGGGTGTACAGGAGGGGGTGCTGTGTCGGGGGGCCACCTTCTTCTTTTTCCAATTTTTTTCAGCGGATGGGCCTATAGCACTCTGCATGCAGTGCATGTGTCAGGCTAACTTAAACCCTTCTATGGGTTCCTATTTAGTAATAGAACAACCCAGCTGTGTTTGTAATGAAACTATAAAATGCTTACCAGAATGTCCTTGAAATAATGAATAGAGATGTGGTGTATAGATAATAGAATAGAGCAGTGATGGAGAACCTTTTCGGCACAGAGTGGCGAAAAGTGACGTCACTCACTGGCGCCTTCCCCCAAAGTGCAGATACTGATGAGTAACATCATCACGCCTTTGTCAGAGGAGGAGCTCTGCCGTGTCTATCCTATTGAAAAATGAGTGCTCCTTCAGTGTAAGCCGCGGATTAGACCTGAAAACTATCAGGTTGGGTCTGTGTCCTGCGCTGAAGGACCGCTCACTTTCTGGGGGGTATCAAGCAATACAACAGTGTCAAAGATGCGCTTGCCATAGGTTTGCCATCCCTGGAATAGAGAATACGTGTTAATAAATAGAGATTGTTTCTTTATAAGGGCACACCAAACATAACCATCAGCACTAGATGATCAAACTAGTTCAGTCACATTCAGAATTTCAAATGAATTTTTGGCACAGAAGGTTCAGGAACTAGCTTGCAATCTGGGTTCATAACAAGAGGCTGACCCCTCTGGTGCCTCTCTGGTAGTGGTGAAGCAGGTAAATGCCTGCAAAACCCTTAATACTGTCTTTTCCCATGAAGTAGCCAAATGGAAAGGCCAGAAATGTATCCCGGAGACTAGAGAATGTTACAGTGCGGTGCTGATCTGTAAGGTTTTATAGTGACATCTACCAATTACTATACACGTTCTAAATACAATTGTAAAGAAGATTTCTATTATTAGTTTCAGGAAAGGCTATACAGTAAGGATAAAAATAAGTGGTACGAGTCATTTTTATGTATTTTTGGAGAACATTTAGTTCCCCTTTAATACTTTAATGGGTTATACTAAACTCAAATATACCTAGTCACTGACCTTTCTAACAAGTCCTTTCCTCTCACCTCTAGGGTGACATGACATCAGCATTTATCAGACACTTGCAAAGAGGGCTCCGTCCACCACCTGGGTGAGTAGAAAAATGTTAGTTCTCTCTCAACTCAGACTCTGTACAGGGAGAATTAAGGGAGCCCTCCAGAGTTGGAACAGATATGGGTATACTACTGCCAGGCTTTCAGCCGAAGTCCAGATATGGACATCCCCCCACAATATGTACTATCAAAGCTCTACCCAGGACTGCACAATGGAAAGTCTGCTACAGTAATCCCAAAGCTTCAAAACCAAACTAGTTAGGGAGAAATGTGTGTAGATAGACATTGACATGTGAATTCATAAAGCAAAACTTTTACCTTTGTTTGAATGGACCTATAGAGTAAATAACTTCTAGTGGTTAACCTTTTAAAATGGCCTTGGCACCCATTATTTTAAATTAGTACATAAAGTGTTAATATACAATTCTTATTTGGGAGACGCTTGTCTAAAGCTGAGGTAATTTTGGGATCTGTAAAGTTAATGTCTACCGTACAATGAATCTGTACCTCACAAGGAATCGTGGGATATGGTAATGATTTGTAAAGCAGGTTTCAAACATCATAAAATAAATATAATTGTAGACAATAAAGCACAAACAATCCCTTATTTATTTAAATGTGGTGGCTGCATTGACTTTAAATACTTATGTATTTTTGTATAAATTACAATTCTTTCAGAAGAAAACTGCTTTTGGGCATGAAATACCTGTCTGTTTACTGAGCAATTTGATCCGTAAACAAAACAAAAATTCTGGTGTTGACAGGGAAGATGTTTTCATTTCTAAATTAACTAGAGATAGACCACAGTAGCAGCAAAGGAAAATAATCCCTACGTGCAGTGGAAAATAACCCCTAGGTGCAGTGGAAAATAATCCCTACATCATCGACGGTATAGACGCCATGCACAAAAACAAAAAAAAAGCCACGCTGTGTAAACCTATGGGACTTACTCTGTTCTGGCCACACTAGTGTATGACAAATATACACTGTGTACGGAATGCTTCACGTCGCATTTTTGCCAGCACATATATGCCGCATACAAAATAGATAGCTGTGAATGCCAAAGGCAGTGTATTTACGCCTAGTGTGAACCTAGCTGTAAAGTAATGTGTCCAGTAGCCCAGTAACCCTGTTCTATATGTACTTATAGAAGGTACCAAAACATAATTCCAATGCAAAAATGTCTTCGATCTTATCCTGTTTAAAATTGTACTTACTATGTCGAGTTGTCCTGTGTTGTTTCTTGATAGTTTGCTGTTACACATAGAAAATTGGCTTTGACAGCCATTGGTTTTTTTAAAAAGAGCTTGGGCCCAGAAAATAATGTTAGATATTAAATATACTTACTGTATGCTTAAAAAACAATGTTTTTTCCCTTATGCATTATCATTTTATATTTATTAAATATTTTACATTTGTTTACTTGCAAATACAGATAGCCAGAAATCTGCCTGAAGTGCAGTGTAACAATGCAGATGGTATCCAGATGACTGCTCACAATCACTTTGTGCTGTCTTAGCCTTGGGGTGAACATAAACTTTCCAATTTCTATTTCAATCAAGAAGAATAAATAACAATATTTGTATTCATTTTGTTATAGCCCAGATGTCTCAAACCTTACAAAGTTTCTTAGACAGACTGCACAGTCAGCTAACATTTCTCTTGGTGTGTGTCACCATTAGGTAGTAATCAGGAACTTAACCAACCTTACTAATCCTTATCTCACTTTGAAGTATTTACCATTGTTTCATGATTTTGCTGAAAAGACCCCCTGCCTATATTATGGGTAACTTTTAAGAATCACTTTGAACACCCTTAATTTGAGCTTAATCACTACTTCTAAGGGCGAAAGTCATTAACGTCGAAAAGAGCGATCTCAGCTTTTCGAGTTTATCCAGCGAGATCTCGAGTTGATCCCGTGAGATTATCGCTTGAGTTTTTCAATCAAATTTTTCAAAGGAAAGTAATATGGCTATCTTTCTAAAAATTTGATTGAAAAACTCAAGAGATAATCTTGCAGGATCAACTCGAAAAGCTGAAATCGCTCTTTTCAACATTAATAACTTTCGTAAATGTCAACACAACCTTGAGATCTACCCCAGAAATTATATCCCTCTCCAAACAATTACTACAGCTTTGAGGTGTAACAAAAACAAATTAAGGCTAAACGATTTGTAAATATTTAAGTCCGTACTTTTGTAACATATTATTGCATTATTTTGCCATGTAAACCACTAAGGAGTTCAAATGAACTTCAGCTAGTAAAACTTTCTAGGTAATTAGTTTGAGCATCACTACAGGCCACACACTTTCTTTATTAGGCCACAGGAGAGATCTTTCTCCCTTTACTATTGGCTGTTCCTTCAGGTCGCTAACAGATTTTTTTCTTATTACATTTCATTTGGTGGGGGCCACTGAATTCCTTATAGTAACCTTTTTGAAACAGAACTGTATATTTCTTTATTAGGTTTTAAATTTTGAATATATAGAAAATATTTGTCTATGCAGAGACATACTTTCAGCTGTGATTGATTTTTTTGTAGATTACTAAATAATGCATAAGTTTATTTCACAAGTGTTAGAATTTGCTCTTTTAGCTATTCAGGATTTACTGTCCACAAACACCTTCACATCAGAACAATTCCACCTCCAGTTCCCCTCAAAAAATGATAAGCTACGCCTCTTCACATAGTTAATTGTTACCCACAAACTCTGTGCCCCTTTCACAATCACCTAATAAGCATAATCTTGTTTTCATAGGAGTGTGCCTGGTGTGCCCAGACACACCCTAATGGCAGCACGCAGGATGGAGCGCAGGGGCAGGAGAGCACTTTTTGCCATTACTGGCAATCAGAGGAATCCCCAGGAGCAAGCAGGGCAGACTAATATGCTGCAGGCATTGAGAACAGCAGCTGTGCTCACAGACACACCACCTTGCTGTGCTGCATCACCTGATTCAATAAACTTTATAAGCAACATCAGCAGGGAGGTGGGGACTCAGGAGGAAGCTGTGAACATTGAGCAGGGGAGAGGGGATGGGGATTGTGAAGAGCAGGATAGAGGAGGGGAGTGCTTTTAAAGGACTAGTGCACATTAATACTCACTTCAAGGCCAGCACACAATTCACTGTATGGGTATCCATACACAGTTTCCCTTCTATTACATTGATCAGAAGTCTACCCAGTAGTAATGGGTTTATTTTCCTCTTTGCTTGTTAGTTTTACTATACATGGCTCATTAGCGTACTCCATTGTCAATCAATTTTATTCCACATTTCTTACTAGCCTATCCACTCGCCCTTCCTTTGCCTTGCACATTTTGCTGTTTACTAAATATGCTCCACAGAGAAGTTATAAGAATTACCGGTATATAATTTTTTTTATCATAAAATCCAATCTTACTCTAAAAATAGATCTTGCTGTCCTTTGAACTTATTTGTGGAATTTCTTTCATTAAACAGCTAACCTTTCCAACATGTTTCCTTCTATGTGTCTGACGCATTGTCAGCTCTTCATTTTTTTTTTTTTGTTCTATGGAAAAACATTTTTTAAATTATCTTAAGATTATAAAAGACCTTTCAAAGGTTTTTAGTGCTTGCATCAAAAGAAGTTGCTTGCTTCATCTTTTAGACAAGACTAATCCAGGGCCTACTCTTTGTGTGCTTATTGGGCCCTGCAGGACATAGAGAGCTACTTGAACTGTTTTATATTATATTTAGGCCATGAGTCAGTAACATGTGGTACCATTTAGTAGATATGAAAATATACCTAATGCTTCCTTGTCACACAAAATGCATCATCTTCAAGGGCAGACTTAGATTAGATTGTTCACATTATAAGCCACTGAGGATAGTCTGAATTCACCTCTTACGATACTACTATAATATGTGCCACAACCAATGTAATGCTCCTGGTAAGGGTTACTACTTTTATACTGAAGAACTTTGTTTTTCTAGTTGCCCATCCTAGTGGTAGTACATAGGATACATCTGGAAATCTACCCTTTGTTGGATTGGAGTGTGGATACTCAATGAGGGTGGGACCTAACTGTGCATCGGGTAGATTCCTCATGGAGTTTGAAGGATCAACAAAGGTGCGGCCTAATTGTGTATTGGGAAGACTCTTTGCTAAACAATAAAGACAACACAATTAAAGACATATAATCAAGAACAAAAGAATGACACTGTAGCATCACTTTGTAGATCTATAGCTGAGAGTTTCCGCTATAAGAACTATTTTCTATTTTTTGCCTGGTTATTAATCTGACCACTGGAGACAGTATTAGGGTAAAACTTTCCTTTCTTTATAGATATTTCTGGTGCGCATTTTGCGCTGTATCTACAGATAGCTATGATGGGTACTGTATGTGGTTAAATATGTAATGGCCAATAACATGCAATTTAACCTTCTGCTGGATAATATGTAATATCTGCCTGGCCTCTCTTTCATGTGCAATACAGTTTCCTACTAGTAACTAACCTCAATAACTGTGCTAATCTAATCAAATGCAACTAGCTGCGGAGAACTAAGCTATGTGTGAGATCATTAGATTCTGGTCACTAAGCAAAAGGAGCTGGGCAGATTGGCAGTACGTAGCTCCAGGTCAAAGAAGAATGCATATTATACAGTATGTGGCTACTGACTACTGTGCAATGTTTATTGTAACCGAGTTCTGGTCAGTGAGCAACTAGACTGAACCACAACACTGCAATCTGTAATATAACCAATTAGCTATAACCAAGTTACAGGCAGTTAACAGCAGCACATTTTAGATTAGAGATTTCAATTTGTATAGAAATTAATTTTGTAAAGAGAAGGTATAGTTAGATACTGCAATTCATTCATTATATTTTTAACAAATATTTAACAAACTAAATTACTGCTAACCAATTCTTATGCTTTTTCTAATTCCCCAAGAAAAAGAAAAATTCTGTTTATGTCCCCAGTAGTCAATCAATCTTATAAATGCATTTAAAGTCTATTGTGTAGAAAGCCTTTTCCAGCTACAACCAATAGTCCATAACATGTTTTTTGAGCCATGTATAAGTGTAGTGGCTTATGGAAGCATTCTAGAACTCTTTCCCAGAATACCATGTCAGTAAATACCACATCCCTAGGTAATATCTGGCCAGATCAGTGTATGTATACCGGTAGTTAGCTTTATGAATTACAATTAGATAGTTAGATGAATTAGGAATAGTCAACCTTTTCTCAAATAATAAAAATAGTTTTATTCCTTGGTTAAATTAATGAAGAATTCTGTTGACTTGAGTTATACTTTCATAGGATTTCATTTTTTTTTTTTTTTTTTTTTTTTTTTACTACATCTCACACCATATAACCAAGTGTTATTTTCTTTGTTATTCTGCTAAATATAAATGGATAGCCATTTAATTATGAAAACTTATATATAGGCTTTTTACCAGAGTTGTTAAGAGTCAGTAAACACTGACCAGGTTTTCATGTGTCAGTAAGAAAATAATCCAGCTCAGTAAAAATATGATCCTGTCCTGTTCCCTGCAGTGTTTGTGGGATGGATGCATTGGAAAGGACCGACTAAGAGTTCCAGAACCCTTCTTTGCCCTTAATACAGCTTGCAATATAATATTCTTTGGAAATAACAGTACAGCAGATTAAAATCTCAATAATAATAATGAATATTAATAGAGGTTTTAAAAAAAAAAGTCAGTAAAGAAAGAAAAAAAAAAACTTTTCCAAGGGTTGTCAATCCTGGCTTTTACGCGCATTGTTTCTGTTCATGTTAAATGTTTGCTGCCCTCTATTGGTAGGTAACCTCCTCCAACAAGTTTTAATCACTTTACACTGTACAGGACTGTATGTCAGTGTGGAGGTTAACTTTTTTTTTTTTTTTTTATTTAGAACAGCGTGGGGCTGGGGTTGATGGGCCCACCGTGATATCCCACGTGTTGCTGCCGGCAAGAGAGGAAATCTCAGGCCTGCCGGGTGGGTCACACTCGGAAATTGGGCCCCACCATGAATTTTCCCAGTGTCCTGGAAGGCCAGTCAGATGCTGATTTAGAACATTTACATCATCAACAAAGAACTGCAATGATTCCTATGCCAGACAAATTGATAGATTTCTTGCAGTACAGAGCTGGTAATTGTGCAGGTTATACAGTATCTTTTTAGACATTTAAAGAAGGCATATATAATAAAAGCTGTAACTATCCCACAGTGCTGTGCTATTAACTGGAAATGGGTGCTATACCACAGTACGAATAACACATCTCTGTACAGAATTTTTTTTTTTTTTTGTAAATGTGGTTTGTAAATTGACAAATGAGGGCACTAAAATATATTAAACATATGCTAATACCATAGAAAGAAATATAATCAGAAGAAAAACGGGTCAACTTTGTTACAATCAAAGGTTGCAAGCGTAGTTTTAATAAATGTAAAGCTTATTGTGTTCTATCCACCAGTTAGAGTGTGGACCTACGTATATTGGAAAATGCTCCTCTATTGAACTCTAAACAAACAATAAACAAGCCCGCCTTTCACCTTCTAGCTCAGATCTTCATAATAAGTTCTACAGGTCACAGCAGGTTTGGTTAAGATACCATTTTGTAACTCCTCTTTGTATTATATTTTATCAATAAATTTGTTAGGCTAGTTGGTGACTCAGTATAGAATTACCAGAAATACATTTTCTATGTCACAATGGTTAATATTTGACCAGGCCTTACTCAGATAACCCTCTCATTTGTAGACGGATGTTGTAAGGCCTGGAGTTATGGAGGAACTATGCAAGTATGATTAATAGCACAAGAACTAGAGCAGGACAGCCTTCTAATTTTTAGAGAACCAATTTTTTTTATTACTACATTTTTTTTTTTTTTTTTTTAGTAAAATTTGCAAGTGACAAAAACAGCTGCAATAAAAAAAATTGATACAAGTAGCGTATGTTGAGGATGTAACTGTTGTACATTCAAAGATGTAATGCAGCGAAGCAAGTTCAACTTGGGGTAATTTGTGCTTGTAGCAGCAGAAATGGAATCCACGGTCTATCCTAATAAGAGTTCTAGGCATCTATGCAGTATCTTTTTTCCTCCAACTAAGGGGGTAATTCGGCATAGTGCGAAGCGATGTCCGGATCCTTCGCATCACTTCACACACTGTTATGTGAACGCTTTAAAGGGATTCCAGTCTCTGCGACTCGAGTGGTCTTGCTGAGACTGGAATCCCCTTAAAGCGTTTGCTGATGTCCGTGTGCAAAGGACCCAGACGTCACTTCCTGATGTTAAAATTCCTCTTCCGTACTAGTTCTGTTTACTGGCTGCTTAATTATATAGCAATTCAGGCTACTTTCAGCATGTCCATTTAGTTCAGTGGTTCTCAACCTTTTTATTGCTGTGACCCTTTCGTATAGTTCCCCATGATTTGGCGACCCCCATTTATTAATTATTATTGGGCAACCCCATTTAATCCTTATTTTTCCAATGGTCTTAGGCGACCCCAGGCAAATCATCATTCGACCCCAAATGGGGTCGCGACCCACAGGTTGAGAACCACTGGTTTAGTTATAGAAGGATACACTTTCCCTCAATGGTTTCCCAACAATTTACAAGAAAAACATGGACATAAATGTTTCACTTTCTCTTCTTTAACAGAGATAGCTGTGGCATTGTTTCTAATAAGATGGCAAAAAGCACTATGGTCTGATATACTTATGTCAGTGTCAAGTTACAGGAAGTGCAAAAGAACACATGCCCCACCCTGCTGAGAATGTTTTTCATTGTGTCTGATAGTTATCTGCTCCCTTAAGAAAACAAAATCTTTCTACATTCTTTTGTTGAAAAACCACATGCATTAACAGCTAGAAACCTATAGCACAAAATAAGATTTACAAGTACCTATAGGTTAATAACCTCATTACAGGAAGGAAACTGTGGTCGCTGAGCAGTTCCAAGAATAAAAATATACTGTTCAAGTATAAATGTAAATATGGCTTAAGCTGAACAACACAAGTTATAGATTCTAAACAATGTTTGTTACCTAATTTACAGAATATACAGTAAGTACACCTATTAAAGAAAATGTTGGCTTAATCCATTATTAAATGGATATGTCTGAAAACCTGTGCCACAGACCCTAAATGTATAAGTGTCATTGGAGAAGAATGTGTCTAAGGCTAGGTTCACACTAGCATATCATATACAGTACATGATACGTTAGTGTGGAAAAAGAAAAAAAATACAGCTCAATGAAAGCAGATTGTGCTTACCTAGTCCCGGATACACTAGTGTATGATTTCCATACGCTGGGTCTGGAACGCTGTGTTGCATTTTGTCTGGCGTATGATTCGCCGCGCCCAAAATGCGACCACATAGGAAGTGTGTGATCGCCAAGGGAGCATTCACACCATTGCTGGTAAGTAAAACAGAAAAATACACTCAGTCTATTTGTCTTTTTTCACACTAGCGTATTATGTGCTGTGCATAATACGCTACTGCAGGGATGGGCAATTATTATTGCCATCGGGCTGTGTGAATGGCCTGGATAGCTTCAGAGGGCCGGAGGCGTGTCTAGCGTGTGGTTGGCCACGCCCCCATTGTTGTGTCTCGCGGACGGGCGCACAATCGGCCCTGTAATGGCGGTGCCCACAACCTCCCACACACCCCCTCCCACACTCTGCTGCCCCCACACACCCCCTCCTTCCTAGTCCCTACCTTGTGAAGGAGGGGGGCGCTACATTAATACTTACCCCCCTTCTCCTTCCTCCTTAGCCGTCTCCCTACCTGCAGCTCCTTGGGCTGGCAGTCATTGCTGTAGTGCTTAGCGCTACAACGTCCCTCCTTCTCCTGTAAATTTCTGTCAGCGGCAGGAAGTTGATAACTTCCTGCCGCTGACAGGAAGTTACAGGAGGAGGAGGCGGGAGGAGGGACACTAGCACTAAAGCAGAGACAAGCCGGCTCAAGGAATAAGCAGGTAGGGAGAGGGGCGATCCTGGGCGGGCCGGTCAGAGACAGGAGGCGGGCCGGATGCAGCCTGCGCTAGTGTGTGTGATCCTAGCCTAAGACAAAATGGACTCCTTGAACTTTTTGAGGAACAATGCTCCCATCTAACTTCTTAATGGCGAGTCAGATCTTAAGCTAGGTTCACACTAGGGTACTGTGCTCAGTGTATTAAAAAAAATAAAAAAATTCTCCGGTGAAAGTATGCCGAGAAAACACACCAGAGAAAATCTGTAGAGAACAACACTAATGAAATAAAAGTGTTCACACTAACATATCGTGTGCAGAGTTATTACGCTAGAATTCTACTTGCTCTATGAAGAACCTCTGTAAAAGTGCTGAGTAATATAGTAGCGCTATATAAAAATGAATAAACTGCACACAGCCAGAAATGTAAATGTATTTCATGTTTAATACATCTGAAAAGTATGAATATACAAAGAACTTAGACATGAGACAAAGCAATGGTTCCAATACTAATGAGCCTACAAGAGTTATTAAGGGAGGATGGAACATATGCCCTATGTATTAAAATAATTCTGATAAAGGTAGGGTTTTGGTAAAATCCTTATTAACACTGGTGTCTACATTTTTACACTTTGTTTTAGACAGAAACCCTTTAAATCAGGATTTCAGACTTTTTGCATGCAAAGAAAAGGGAGTGGGGGTGTATTCTGACTGGTCCCTCATTAAGTGGAACAAAACAATTAGGGCAAAACCATCAGGCACATGTAAAGTTTATCAGGATATGAAGCAATATTTAATATGTCTGAATGAAAAATAATCAAATCAATTCATTACTGTAAGAAAACATTCTTAATCTAAATATTGGTTAGAACATACCCTGCCAAGATACTGAAAGAGTACACTTCCTCAAGATCAGATAAGTGTTTGACACATTGCTCTGCAATGCATGTTTTAGCTCCTCTAAAGTAAGAGTGCCAAGATATAAAAAAAAAAAAAATGTATAAATGAGCCATTATCAATTAGTGCCAACACCAGACCACAAAAAGAGTATCTTTGGAGGTTAAAATGACAGAGTAAGCCAATGCCCTTTCACATCTGGCTTGGCAAAACTATTCTAAGTCTTAAGCTTTAGATCCCAAAACCAGTTATCTCGCCCCCCCATTTGTACTTAATACGGAGATGCAATGACGGAATACCCGATTCCTGACAGTTTTGTGTTGGGAGGATAAAACAGAGCTTAAAAATGAGTCTGTTATTTATATGGCATGCCTTGCTCTTAATATAAGACATTAGAAACCGTAAATACACAATTAAAAAAAACAAACAAACTAGTAATCAGTGTTCTACTGCAGATATATTTCCTGTGCAGCTTATCTTTATATTGAATTCAATAGGTTGCTGGATTTTTCAGACACCCAACCATTATGTGTGGCAATAACTGCAGGGCATTTGTCATTTTTGAGAAAAAAAACAAAAAAAAAAAAACCAACAATTTAACAGTTTATATTTAATATTTAGTTTGATTTTAAACATCTTAGTTTTACGTCGACACCAGCACTGTAAAAGAAGGGACCACGGAGGGATATTCATAGCAGCCTACACTTGCGTTTCTTCTTGGGCTCCGGAGGTTCCAAGGCGGCCAATATCGCTTCATCAAATACGTTTTTTAGGCCTTTCTAGAAAGGGGTCAAAGGAGAAAAGCGTTTCATTTTATGAGGCTTAAAAAAAAAAAAAATAGAAAAAATTTTTTAAAAAAAGTCTATTTAAAAGATATACTTATAAGAAAAGATAAACCCATAAGCAAGTTGTTCATTCAAGACTATAAACAAATATGCCAACCGAGTCAGCATTACTAATGATGGTTTTACAGAAAGTGTGGATTACAAGCCCAAATAAACCTTTAGTTAATCCTAATAGCAGGGAGTTTCAGTTACAAAATACTTAATGATTCTTCAAAACAAACTGGGGG